>PVKE010032004.1:0-10948 GCA_004027555.1 Craseonycteris thonglongyai
AACAATTCCCTTGCAACACTGTTAGCTCATCCTGAGATAATTCCGTCACAATGTAACTCATCCTCTGATGTTCCCTTGTCACAATGCAACTCATCCCAGAACAATCCCCTTGTAACAGTGTAACTCATTCTGGGACAATTTCCTTGTCACCGTGTAACCTGTTCTGGACCAAGACATCCATATTCATGTTTTGATTAATGAACCATTTTTTTTTAGGCCAAAGGTGTTAACTGTAAGTAGGTAATTCAAACTAGTGCCAACCCACTGCTACGCCCTCTAAATGCAACCAAACAGTAAGACTGTTATGCATCTGTCCATCTGTGTGAGTGTCTTCACTAATGGATGTAGGACCGCTGAGTGGAGGCAGGTATCTGAGCTGTTCTCGTCATCTCTCCAGAAGCAGTTCTAGAACCTGCAGCAGTTGTAACAACGGGGCCCGGCTGCTTTGTCCCACCTTCCCATCGTCATTCCTTGTAGCAACATGCAGGCCCGTAGACTCGGTGAAGGTAAAAACCGCTATAGAGTTTGTTCTCTCCTGTCTTGGGCACGGTTTTCTGATTCTTAAAGCATCCTGGCTACGTATTTTTTTATTTCACGAAAAGATGCTCAGAGATGCTTGACTTATGCAAAGAAACTTAAGTTTATACAAACAGCTAAAAGAAAGCCTGTCACCCGGGCGAGACCCCGGCCCAGCTCCTGCCCTGTGCAGCCCCGCGCCCACCTGTGGAATGAAACTATGTGGAAAAACCAATGATGTGCAACTATGGAGACTGTTCTGGGCCCTCCCCCTCCTCTCTGTCTCTGTCTCTGTATCTCTCTCTCTCTGTCAAAAACAATAAATAAATCTTTAAAAAAAAAGAAAAGAGGACGTGCCCGGGCCGCTGGACCACGCGGCTCCCTCTGCTGCTTCTGTTGGCTCATGCTGAGTGCGCGTGGACCTCCGCGGACGGCAGTTTTCACGGGAGCCTCTTAATGGCTCTGAAGTGACCTCGGTGGGTTTACAAGAAGGGTGGCTGCCCGAACCTATCACGTTATTCCCGTTCTCTCGCTCCCTCCCGCCCACGCTCATTCGTGCAGCTGCCTCTCTGGAGAGTTCCGTAAGGAAGAGGCTAGGCCTTTGCGTCAGGCTAGACATCCAAGCGGCTCGGAACGAGGCGGCCCATAAATACCAACGAGCAAACGCAAACCTAGTGAAACAGGAGATGCGACAGCCTCCCAGGCACACAAATGCTTTGTTCGGCCCCCGAGTGCTGACGCATGACCAGGCCTTGCTGTCACTGCGCCGTGGAAGGGACCCGGGTGCAGCCGGTGACGGCCGGCCCCACAGCCTGGCCGTCTCCGGGAAGCGCGGGGCAGAGCTTAGCTGCTGAAAGTCAAAGCCTGTCACGGCGGTGTCAGGACCTGCGTGCTTCTAGCACCGGTCGGCTCTTTGCTGGAACGTTCGTGAACACTGACCAAGAAGGATTAAGCACGTGGAGTGGCTGAGACAACGGACCTTCGGGATACAAACAGCGGGGTGTGTGTCTTCCAGTCCTGACGTCTGAGGAAAGCGTGTCCGAGGGCGACACCCTCGCTAGGACAGACAGACGTGTGTCTCTTATGGAATCGGGGGTTGTGCTGGGTGGTCCCCTCCTGCAAACAGCTCAGAGCCTTCACACGACTCCCCTTCCCTCGTGACTCGGACCAAGAAGCGCTGGAGGGTGAGAGTCCTTGGAACCCTAGGCTGACGTGGATGACAGCTGCACCCAATATTGTCACCTTGCTTCTTCCGTAAGGACGTCAGGGTCACGTCTGGAAAGTAAGCCGGGCGTCTGCTCCGGGTGCCTTCAAGGTGGCTGACGTCCGCACGGAGGCCCAGGGCGTTCTGGGCGCTGTCTCAGCCAGCGGGGGCCTGGCCGGCCTAAGCCCCCCGCCTGCACCCCCTTCTGCTGGCGTCTGCGTCCTGCGTGGTGCGAAAGGAAACCGGGACGCCGGGGAAGGGGGTCTCCGCCATGTATCCCCTCCTGCCGCCTCCCAGCCCCGCGTGCGGGTCTCCCCTTCTGTGGGTGCCCAGAGCGGAGAGTGAGTTACCTGCGGGCGAACCCCCAGTGCTCTGAGCGGGCCCCCCTGTCGGTCCCCTCCTACCTGGTCCCGTACTGTCCCTGTGGCCCTTTCAGTACCTCTGAACTCGTGCCTCTGTCCCTACCTGCTCTTCCCCTGTCACCACATTCGACCAGAGTCCCCTGGTTAGATCTCATCAGGGAGAAGGAGGTGACAACACACACATATGTGTGTACAGATTCAGCAACGACGCGACAGGGAGTGTGAACACGCAGGTGTGAGCCCAGCAGCCCGGACGGGGGCGCAGACCTGGTGTATTCAGAAGTGGGTCCATCCCCTGTCATGACATTGTGAGGGTCTCAGGGTCCGACCCCACGCAGGTCACGCCTCCGCCATCGATCTGCGTCCCTGTGGCCGTGGCCAGTGGCCAAATCTGTAAGCGTCACTTTTCCCCTTTGGCGAGACGCGTTCCTGTGAGGCGAGCCTGAGACGCGGTATTTTGTACCTTTTTAAAAAAAACCGACAGCCTCTGGCAAAGGGTGGCCTTTCTCCCATTCGACATGCAGAAAACAGGGATAAGGGGTCCCCCTGGTGTAGGCGGCTGCTGTGAATGTCACAGGGACCAGGAAGGGCGTTGCAGGTGACAGAGGACATTGTGTGTGGCCCGAACTCGATACAAAGAAAGCGGGTTCGCACCCCGGGCTGCCAGGCAGGTGGAGTGGGCGGTCTCGGTCCCCATGTCCCGGGAGCGGCTTCTTCTCACTGAAGTGGGTTCCCTCTGGGAGCTGTTTCTCTCTCAGCCGTTTCGCAATAGTGAGACACCAGGTGCGGTGGTGACACTGAGGAAGCTGCAGAGACCAGGCCTCGGCCCGCGATCACCTGCCCGGCACCCACGGCCTTGCCAAAGGGTCTGAGAGTCGGGGGGCCTTGTCCCCGCCACCGTGATGGGTGCATAGCACCGGGTGGCTTTAATGAACCGGCCCAGGTCCCATGGGGAGAGAGTCGCCGGCCGCTGAGCGCCCTGTACATACACCCCCCCCATTTTGTGACAAACCCCCGCCCCCAAGTCACACCCAACGGGGACGCGGGGACTCACGCTTCTTGGCTTCCTCCACCTTGTCCTGGGCCCTTTTCTCAGCCTGGAGGAGCTGGTGGATCCCCTGGGACTGGCTGGTCATGCTGACCGGCTTCAGGTCCCGGCGGTTCTGTGGGGTCCAGGACGGGACCAGGCTCTTTATCCTCATGGAGGGTGACTCAGATGTGGTGTCAACAGTGAGTTCTAAACACAGTCACTTGTCCCCAGACGGCCCACTGGGGCCCCAAGGTGAACCCAAGGACGGAATCCAGAGAAACAAGTCAGGTCGCCCCGGGGAGCGGAGGCCGTCCGCTCGTCTGCAGGGAATGTGAGGCCTGGAATGGGCGGAGGAGGCGACTGTACAAACAAGGAGGAAGGTGCCTTTCGGAAGATTAGCTTCCTGTCCTTCCCCCCAAGACTGACTGGCTCACTGGGCTTTTCCTCCAAGTTGTACGATCTTCCCTGGTTCTCTGTGGATGCGCTTCTAGTTCCCGGTCTTTCCTCCCGGTGAGTCAATCACCTGCCGGGGACACGTCGATGCACCTTTTGCTCCGGGCCCAGCAGACGGGCTGAGCTACTCCTTTTTCTGCCCAGACCTCAGGGGATGGGAGCAGAAGGGTGGCGGGGTGGCGGGGTGGCGGGAGGGCGTTGTGTTGCTGCCTCTGTGCTTGGGCTACACGGGCACGAAGGGAAGTTGTAACTGTAGCTTGGAGGGCAAGTTACAATCGCGCGACCAGGGGAAGCCGGGATGGCCGGCGGGTTCAGCGCTCAGCTTGCGGCCCTGGGGTCCAAGGATAAGGTGACCAGACGTCCCGCTTTGGGCGGGACAGTCCCGATTTTTAACAATTTGTCCTGCGTCCCACGGCGTTTTAAAAAAGTCTCGATTTTTGGAAAGAATGCACGACAAGCTAGGGAACGGCGGGAGATAGACCCAATTTTTAATCAAGAACCCCCTCCCCCCCGGTCCATGGTGTCCCGCTTTACCCATGTTACAATCTGGTCACCTTGTCCAAGGATCGAGTCCCGGCCCTGGCCCGTGAGGACCCACATGCTGAACTGGGGTGCGCTTCCCATGCGGGAGCCCCCAGCCCGGCTCCCACCCTGCGCGGCCCCCGCCCACCTGTGTGGAATGAAACTATTTTGAAAACTGATGACGCGCAACTATGGGGACGGCTCTGGGCCTCCCCCTTCTCTCTGTCTCTCTGTCTGTCTCTGTCAAAAACAAGAAAATGAATCTTTAAAAAAACCAAACACAAAAACGCCTGTCAGATCCTGAGGACAAACTCTGACAGTCGCCTTGACGACGTGTGAGGAACTGGTGCAGAGGTTTCACTGAGACGCAGGAAGCCCCAGCTCCGTTGGGCCTGGACTGAGTGCCTGCCCCTTGAGTGAGCCCAGCAATGGCAGGAAATGGGCACCACGTGGCCTTGAAGGCCTCGCCCACGACTTCTAGGCCAGAGGTTCTCCTTCTCGTCGTGTATTTACCGAGACACCACTCCCGCCACCTGGGAACCACACGATCCACTCTTCCTTCATGGCCGGGGTGCACACCGTGTGTGGTTTCTGTTTCAATGAGAGGTTAGCGCCGATGATTTCAGTGTGTCCTTGTATCAGAAATATAATTTACTGATGCTGTTCCTTGTTGTCACGTGATGTCATTATTTTCCATGGCAACTGGAGTATTTGTGCATTTCTATAAAAATTCCAAGGAGTAGAAGGAGGAATTT
Organism: Craseonycteris thonglongyai; assembly: GCA_004027555.1. Lineage (NCBI taxonomy): Eukaryota > Metazoa > Chordata > Mammalia > Chiroptera > Craseonycteridae > Craseonycteris > Craseonycteris thonglongyai. Next base: position 4,843 of record PVKE010032004.1, read on the forward strand.
GGTTTTTCAGCGGATGGACAGAGATGGACACGTTACTCATAGTAAGTTTATAAAAAGGAGCTATAGGGATCATACAGTGTCTATTTCGGTCTCTTCCCGAAATACTTTCATATTTGTTGTTGTTTTTTTAACCAGCGCAAAATGCAAAAAAAAAAAAAAAAGAAGGAAAAGGAAAAAAAAGAAAGAGTTAACAAAACATGACAGAAACCTAACACACGAACTCTGTGCCCCTTAGAAGAATTCCAGTTGTCGGATGTTGAAGGAACACCCCGTGCCCGGCCTCTGAATTTTGCTTCGACGCAACGTGGAGAAAAACACGGAGCGCTGAGCACTCCGAGGAGCTATGTTTGGAAGCTTCGCCCGTGTTCAGTGTGTCTACCTCTCGGTTTCTCTCTTTTGAAGTTTCGTTTCTACTCAGACTTCCCCTTCTTCGCCACCCATGGCCACCTCCGCGGGGCTCAGCCAGTCGTCCCGACCCTTCCTCCGGGGAGCGGCCGCCACGCTGCAGCCCTCGAATCCGGGGGCCGCTGAAACGTGCCCCCATTCCCCGTGTCCTGGAGCGTCCAGGCGTGTCACAGCCATGAACCTCAATCTGTAAGGAAAACGCCAAGTCGAGCCAGATGCTCCTCGCGGGCGCAGTACCGGTACACACTTCCCACACTCACCACGGCATCGGCTTTAACGGATGGAACCTTCTAGATCCTCCCTGATCCCGCTGACCCCATCTGCGCCGAGAACCTTCCCGCACGGTAGGCGCACGTTTCCCGATGCCCTGACGCGTCCCCTGTGCTTTGCACACGGCAGCATCAGACGTGTAGAAGCGTCACATGGACACGCGTGGACCAAGTAGAACAGTGACCTCTGTTTGCCGGGAGGAACCCTGAAGGACAGGCATGTGGTTGGTTTCCCTTCTCCCTGTTCGCCTAAATTTTTTTTTTAATATTTATTTTTATTGTTTTTTGACAGAGAGAGAGACAAGAGAGAAGGGGGAGGCCCCAGAGCCGTCTCCATAGTTGACAGCATTAGTTTTCCATATAGTTTCACTCCACAGGTGGGCACAGGGCTGCCCAGGGCAGGAACTGGGCCTGGGGTCTCCCGCATAGGCCCCGGCAAGAACTGAACTGGGGGCACAGCCCAGCTCAGCATGTGGGTCCTCACGGGCCGGGGCCGGGATTCGATCCTCAGTCCCCGGGGCTGCAAAGCGAGCACTTAACCCGCTGAGCCCTCCCGGCTTCCCCTCATCTAGATTTTTAAGGTGACCAACCGTCCTCCTTTAGGGAGGACAGTCCTCCTTTTGGAAGTTCTGTCCTCCCTGGAAAAGTGTCCTCCTAGATGTCCTCCTGTCGACGTGTGTTCAGTTTTTATCCACAGAACAACCTGACATTAACATAGACGACAATTGTCTATTTGAAGAAATTAGAAAACTGAATATTTATCTAAATTCTGAAAAATGGGTCGAGTGGGAACATGAACATGTTTAAGTTGATAAAAGATGGGTGGAAATATTCAACCATTTCAAAAAATGCACATAGACCGTATGAAAATTTACTTCTAGTCCAGTTTACACTGTGCTGTCCTGGCCCTAACGCAGCTGTGGAAAGGGTATTTTCAATGGCTCATGATTTTTGGACAACGGAAATATCAAGACTGAATGTCGATACTCTAGCTGCAGCACTTGCTGTGAAATTCAATATGAAAAACAGTTCTTGTATGGATATTTCTCATATTTTGTTAGAAAATGACACATGAAACAAAAAATACTCATTCACTCGAAAAATATTCATATCTAAATAATAATCATAATACGCCTGCGTTATCTATTTACTATATTATAATGCTTTCTGTTTAGCGATTGTTGCAAAGAATAAGTTTTTTTATTTGCAATGTTTGTTTCTTCAATTAATTTATGTCCTCCTTTTCATTGGAAAAAAGCTGGTCACCTTAAGATTTTGAATTCCTCCCACGTCCCCCCTTTTTTTCTATAAATGTTGGAGTTGCTCAGGATTCCGTCTTCAGATCACTACCCTTTCATCGACAGCCACTCCCTGGGGGGGTCTCACCCAGGTGTGTTAGGGTGCAGGCTGGCCCAGCCCTGGGGCCCCACAGACCAAGAGACCAGGCTCACAGCCCCAGCCCCTGAGGGGCTGGGTGGTCTTGGGCCTTGACTCACTGAGCAGCCCCTGAAAACCGCTGTGGATGGAACAGCACCAAGACGATGAAATCAGACCGGCGCGGAAACGGCTGTCACTTAGTAAGTGCTCAATTAACGTCGGCTGCTGTTGTCAGCCACTGGAGCGAGCAGAGATTATAGCACAGAATGTTGTACCGTGGAACCTTCTTGCCTTTTACGTGGCGTCTGTTAGCACAGGGACCTCGGGTAGGACCCTCCGACCTGCACGGTCTTTTTCTCCTGGGTCCTGCTACATAGTCGGCCGTCGCTTGCTGGATGTGTGTTCTGTAAAGAAGCAACTGCTCGTGAGCCGGTGAAGATCGCTCCTGTTCAACCCTCCTGGGGGGTCGTGGGAGCTCCACGGCCCGAGCTTCACCTTCTTGCTCCGTCGGCCGGTGCCACAGAACCAGGACCCAGGTCCTCACACGCACAGGCCCGGCGGCCTCTGTGACCCGGCAAGAAGCCAACGGCCCGTGCGGCTGACCGGCCCTGCTTCTCCCGGGAGCGCGTGGTCCGTGGAGATTTCGTCGCTGTTTACGGGTGTGGTGGAACGTGCTCTGTGTCACCGGAACACGAGGAGAATAAAAACGCTACCGTTAGGGGACATCTTTGGATCGGCCTGCGTTCTCGGCTCCGGAGAAGTCGATGTCCCCACATGGACGCACGTCAGCTGATGTGGTGCTTTGTCAGCTTCACGGGGCTCCCGGTGACGGGGGTGTCGTGCTGCAGAGGGGGACACGCGTCCCTGTGACGTGCACAAGAGTCCGCGGCGCTCGGCACAGGAATAAGCACGCGTGGCCCCTGGCACTTCCCTGCCCGCTGCCTGCAGAGCCTCCTTCGACTCTCGCCGTCCCTGGGCAAGTGTGACCGTGTCCAACTCGTAGACGCAGAAACGGGGCTGCCGGTGACTCGGGCCCTGAACCTCCTGAAAGGTCAGGTCAGGTCGGGGGCTGGGCGTGGACTCCCGCCGTGTGCCCGGCCTGAAGCCCCATCTCACGGGGAGGTGATTTCGGAACAAATCGTGCATGGGTCAGAGGGGAGCAGACACGCTGAGCTGTTGGCACACGGGTGGGCAGGGTGAGGAAGCCCGGACCCCCGTCCTCGGTAGCACGGCTGCCCCCCTGCTGCCCGCCGGCCACCACAGCGAGGGCAGCAGCACGTGGCCTCAGGACGGGACCCGGAAGCATGCGGTCTTCCGGGAGGTTCCTCGTGAAATGGGATGGAGACCCTGCTGGGGGGCCCATGAGGCTGTCTCAGGGGGCCCACACCCTTCGTGGGTCCTGGGGGACTTGGGACGTCACAAGGCGGGGGTTGGGGGGCAGAGGGTGTTTCCCAGCTCGCCTTACCGAGAACCGATACCGCTTTGCACATCATCTGCCCGTGACCTTCCTCCCCAGCACCTCCTCTGGGAGGCACAGAGGGGGCCGGCTTCCTCTTTCGGCCTCCCCGCCGCCAGACGCCCCTTTAACGGGATTGCCTGTAAAGGCGTGTCTTCCAGGACTGGCCCGAGTGCTCCTTCAGCCTAGTTTCTCCTTCGTGGCCGCGTGGGGGAAGGACGGGGGGTCCCCACGGAGCGGCCCACTGGGGAGCCTGCAGAGAACATTCAGGAAACCCCACTCAAAGGGGAGGCAAGGGGTCCAAGAGCGAGTGACATGGAGCAGCCCCAGAGAGCGGGCTGCCCAGCCTGGGCTTAGTCCTGGTCCCGTGCCCAAGCACGCTGTCTGGGTTCCGGGACCCTCCCCACCCTGCCACCTTGGCACCAAGAACGCCATCCGCCCTTGTGCCCAGGACGTGGGCGTGGCGGTGTGAGAGCGTGAGGGCAGGGGTGCCCGGGAGCAGGGAGGTGGACGAGGTCTGTCTGGGTCAGGAGCTCACACAGGGCGGGGCCGTTATCCATCATCATCTATCATCTCACAGCAGCAGCAGCAGCAAATCCACGTGTTTTGCACGGGCAGCACCAAAGCGACGTACAAAAGCATTCACCGTGGCCTGGTGCTCTTACCATCGGTTTCTTTTTTCTTTCTAAATCGTAGTGAAAAGAGTTTCAGGGAAGCACAGTTACAGCTCCGAGCCGAATCTTAAGACAAATGTTCAGTATGTGTTTCTGTCTCCAGCCCACGGCTGGGGCTGTGCGAAGCCTCCAGAGTGTTTTGCTGACAGTGAGTAAGGATTCATTTATTTTTCCAAAGGACTTCTCAGCCTCTCAGAAACCTGAGCCTCCAACACATGTCCTCGTTCTGTGACAGGGAGCACACAGTGCCCTGCCCAGCAGGTCCCGGGCGTTTTTGTATAAACAGACACGGGCGTTTTTGTATAAACATGGTTGCTTACGGTACATAAGAATGGAATTAGTGGCGGGTTGGGTACAGTCCGCGGCGTATTTGCCTGCACTTGCTTCTGCCTCGTTTTCTCTCCTGCACGACTTTGAATTTGCTTAGAAGTGAACCTAAAACCTGTCCCCTGAGGACTGGGCTAAAGACGGGAAATCGCAAGTGGGAGAAGGTGTGATTAAACAGGGAGACAGGAAAAAGAGGAGTTGCACTCGGTGACTTTCAGGGCCTTGGAAGGACAGCGAGGAAGTGGTCTGTTATTTGAGAATTGCCTGTACACACACAGACGTCTGTCCACGGAAGCCCGGACGCAGGACCGGGACTGTGCTGGTAGGAGCTTCGCTTATGTGATCCGTACCAGGGTCCCGACCCTGTTTTCAGGGGACTGATGCTCATTGTTGGCTCATAATTGACAATGAATGTGACGCTTATAGCGAGAACAGCAAAAAGGATCAAAGGATTAGGAAATGAAGTATCTTAGTCCTTAAAAAAATAAGCCCGTGACTTTTGTTTTTTTTAAGATGTATTTTATTGTTTTGAGAGACAGAGAGAGAGAGAAGGGGGAGGGCCCAGAGCCGTCTCTATAGTTGCACATCATCAGCTTCTACATAGTTTTGTTCCACACAGGTGGGCAGGGGCCGTGCAGGGCGGGAACTGAACTGGGGGCCTCCCACATGGGAAGCTCACCCCAGTTCCACATAGGGGTCCACATGGGCCAGCCCTGCACAGGTCAGGGCTGCAAAGCAAGCGCTCAACCCGCTGAGCCATCCCGGCCTCCCCACAATGTTTTGATGCGACACTTGTTAATTCCCACTGGTATCCTCGACATCGTGAAACATTATTTGACTCCGGGGTTATTTAGAAATGTCTTATCTAATTCCTAAACACCTGGGCATTTTGTAGTCCTCTTTTTGCTATTGATTTCTAGCTTGGCGCGGGAACCAAAGAGCATACACTGTGCACTTAAACCCTCTGCCATTTTCCCAGACTTTCCACCTGCATCTTCAAGTGGGAGTTTTAGGTAATGGTTTTGAGTGGTGGTAGGGAAACAGGTGTGATCTCAGGTAGAAATGATTACAGTAGCTATTAAATAGCACTGCTCAGCTGTGTGCTATAAGTAAAGATGAAGAATTATCCTCGTTCTAAATTTGAAAGCAAAAGGCAATTTAAGAATAGTTCTGTTCTGGGCCTCCTAATTCAATATTTGTCTTTTCTTTCTTTCTTTCTTTATCTTTTTTTCTTTTTTTTTGTTGCAAAAACAGGAGACTGCCCACCCATCTAAAAGACAGGAGTTTTACCTGGGATAACACAGAATTGTTGAAAGTCATAAATTTAGAGTAGAAGGAAAAAAATAACAAACTTAGAGCTCATTTAGAATAAATCTCCAACCCAGTTTTAGAATGTCCCTTAACTATTTCTGGTAGATAATTACACAGGTCACCGAATATATATATATATATATATATATATATATATATATATATATATATATATATATATATATATATATATATATATATATATATATATATATATATATATATATATATATATATATATATATATATATATATATATATATATATATACTATATAGAATATATAT
>PVKE010032005.1:0-18725 GCA_004027555.1 Craseonycteris thonglongyai
CCGGGAAGTGCAGCCGCCCTGCTCCACAGTCCCTGTTCCACTTTAGGCTCCATGATCTGATTAGGGCACTGCGTGCTGTCCCTTAAGTTCAGATGTTAAACTGTCCACAGTCTTGTGGGGCTTCCACGCTCCCTAGGTCTCGGCTTCCAGCCCGCCCTCCATCCAGCTCCACTTTTGACCGTAGTCTCCCAAACCCCCTTTGTTTTTGCCAGCCCCAGGCTGCACTCCGAGTCTCTGTTCCCAAACCTCTGCTTCCCCTTCCCTCTCCCACTCTCCCCTTTTTTCTCTAACCTTTGGGTGTTGTTCTGCGTTGTGTGGTTCTCTTAGTTAAGATTGCTTCTCAGGGTTTCCCTTATGGATTCCCTTCTGTTTACAAGGCCCTTCCCAGGCAGTTATCAGTGTTCTCCTCTCATGCCGCCATCTTTTTTTCTCCTTCTGAAAAATTTTAAGAAAGTCTGTAGCATGAGCCAAGACAGACCATTTGTATGGAAAAGCCACTGGAATTGGCTTAGATGGGTCATCAAGTTCAGTGGGGCGGGATGTCTTGGAATCATCGAGACAGGGCAAACAGTGTTAGCCAAGCTGATTGAGATTCAGACATGGTGGCCACCTGTGTATGCATGCTGGGAGTGGGGAGGACTCAGCATAGAAGTAATGACTGCTGTCACTACTTCTGTCTGAGAGAAAGCTGCTCCTCCGGCCCTTGCCCTGAAGCCAGGCAATTCAGTTTCACCATGTATGTTCCTGGTACTTTTTGAGCTCTTTCCTCAGTGCTGGAGCTCAGAGTGAGTGGATCTTCCAGTGAGTAAGTCCATTGTACACAGGCCTTTTAAGAGGCACATCTGACACATTCCATTCAGCACAACGGTAAGGCAGAAAAAGGCAGAGGCAGTGTGGTTTTGCTTATATGTGGAATCTAAACAACAGAGTAAACAAACAAACAAAAGCAAACTTATAGACATAGAGAACATTTTAATAGTTGCCAGACAGGAGGGTGATTGGCAGGGTGTGTAAAAAGGGGGAAGGATTAAGAAGTGCAAATTGGGTGTAAAAAGTAGTTGTGGGGACATAGGGTCTAGCTAGCATAAAGGAATGCAGTCAATAATATTGTGATAACTATGTATGGTGTTACATGGATATTAGATTTTTTGAGGTGATAGGAAAATTATTGGGAAATAGAGTGAAAAAGGTGAAGAGATTAATAACTACAAATTGGTAGTTACAAAATAGTCTTGAATATGTATAACATGGAGAATATAGTCAATAATATGATAATAAATATGTGTAGTGCCAGATGGGTACTAGACTAGTCAGACGGATCACTTCTTAAATTATATAAATAATATATATTATATATATATGAAATTAATATAAAACAATATTGAATGTCAACTGTACTTGAAAAATTTAAAAAGGGGCAAAAAAGATGAAGGGGAATGAGAAGTTCAAATTTCTAGGTATAAAACAAATAAGCCATGTAATGTGCAGCAGAGGGCACAGAGTGAATAATATTGTAATAGCACAGTACCATGTCAGATAACTACTGTGTATACCTGAAACTAGTATAATATTGTATGTTAGCTATACAGGGTGTCCCCAAAATGTATATACACTATAATAACTGATAATTAGCAGAATTTCCTCTTTTTCAGGTTTAACTAATTTGAAATAATGGGTGAAATCTGGTGAATGGGGGATACCCTCTGTATTCACCAGACCTCATGCCACTAGGCTTTTTTTTTTTTTTAATTGAGCTACTTAAAAGATAAAGGTTATGATACAAAACCAACAACAGTTGGTACATTGGAGGCAGCTATTGAATGAGAACACTCACAAATACTGAACAAAATGATTCTTCATGTTTGTGAATCCATTGCATTGAGTTGCCAGCAGTACCTGGACCAGAATGGTCATCAGTTTGAAAACAAGCATTGACCAAAATAATTTATTTCTGTAGATACTTTTAACTTTAGAAAATAAACTGTTAATAAAAACTTACTTTGTAATCATTCAAAGTGTGTTTACATTTTTGGCGGGGACACCCTGTTTTCAATTAAAATCTTTAAAATAGAGGCACACCTGGGACTCCAGCCACCCTTGGTTCACACAGCCACAATCTCCCCTGGTTTCCATAGCCACAATCCATGGGGACTTCTCTCCCTGGCCTTGGGACCCTGGATGGGAGCCTGGTGTGGGCTGTGATCCCTCACTCCTCCGGGTGAACCTCTGCAGCAGAGATATCACTCCTGATCTTTAACTGCTACACACGGGAGTAGGATAAGCCTGTTTAGCAATCTGCTCTTCTTATCAGTTCAGACGTGGCTGCTTTTGCATATCCTTAGTTGAAGAAATTCTGTTCAGCTAGACTGCAGATGATTCTCGATGCTAGTTACTCTGTAGTTTAGTTGTAATTTTAATATAGTCACTATAGCATACAAGCACAGTGTTTGCCTATTCTGCTACCTTGACAGAAAATCTCACACTATTAATTTTTAAATCATAAATTAGTTTTGTTACTTATGAAGTTCTCTAAATAAAATCATACAATGTTTTTCTTTTGTATCTTTTTTTATACAATATAATATGTTCATCAATATTTCTGCATGTAGCAGCTTATTTATTTTTTATTACTGGATAATATTCTATTGTATAAATACAATAGACACCCTTGGACAACGTGGGGGTTAGAGGCAACAGCTGCCTGTGTAGTATAAAATCTGAGTAAAACTTTGACTCCCCCAGAACTTAACTAATAGTGGACTGTTTACTAAAATCTTTATTAATAACAAAGTCAATTAACACATATTTTGTATGTTACATGTATTATGTACTGTATTCTTACTGTAAAGTAATCCAGAGAAAATAAAATAATATTAAAATCATAAGGAAGAGAAAATACACTCTACTTATTGGAAAAAAATCTGATAACATTAAGTGGACTCACATAGTTTAAATTTGCGTTGTTCAAGAGTCAGCTATATGTCCACATTTAAAGTTAAAATAAGTTTTTTGAAAAGGCAACTTTATACTATCACTTGGGTAGAAAAGCAGCGTCATTGTCATATATTGAAAGCAAGCATGCAAAAACACAATAAAAATGTAATTTAATATTAATAAGTTGTATTTATTTGTTAAATGATCTGGAACTCCTTTTATTTCCTAATATTAGAGTGTTATATAATGTCACATATAAGCAGTGACAGAGATTTTTCTTCTCAAGTGATCAAAAGTATTGATGGAAAAAAATAATTTATTTTGATGCACTAACCTTAAACATTGTAAAATCATCTTGCTCACAGTCAATACTAACTGCCATCACCTCCCGTCTCCAACACACATTCAGAGAAACATTGTGTAGGGATCTGCATAGACCATAACATAGGAGTCCTAGGAAACAATGGAAATGGGATCCTGTGGAGTTCCCTGTGGTTCACACTCCAAACACAATCCTAGAACTCAACTCTTTCCAATACTGACCCTTTAACAAAGCGACAAAACCTTTTCGCAGAGCCTAGAATAACAGTTTTGGAAGAAGCCAGAACCACTTTAATGAGCCGGGAACATGGACATGACTTTGGAAGAGCCAATGTGAGGGAGGTAGCAATTTTTATCAAACAAAGAACACTAGATACTTAAAACCTTGCATGTACTTCTGCACTTGATCTTAACCAAAAGGTCGAGAAGTGATGCATATACTTCTTGTGTACTGCTATTAATGCCTGTTGACCTGCTTTCATGACCTAGCTTCTTGAAGATATAAGCCTTGTCTTTTTAATTTATGAATCTTTATTGCCTAAAAGGGTACATAAAAAAAAATCTCTCTCTTTTTCCATGTATTTTAACTTCTGTACTTTGATCATGGTTCGCTTTAAACTAAAATAATAATAAAAACTTAAAAATACAACTTTAAGCACATTTCACAAGACTGGTACATTGAGAAGTACTGCTTAATAGTGAGGTACAAAATATAACCTTAATGTTTTCTCTCCTGTTTCTGTATTGAACAAGAAAAGTGAGAACTAATGTGTGAACTATATCCATTTCATTTGTGCTAATATCAGAATAATATTTTCAAGGATAAAAAAACATAAAGCGTATTGTGAAATAATCTGTAAAATCCCCCAATACAATGTCTGACCCATAGTAGGCAGTCAATAAGTATTAGTGTCTTTTCAACTAATCAAATCTCAGGATTAAGGAGTTTTGTTCAGGTTTAAAAATAGAATTGAAAACTCTCACTGATAAAATAGTTTTACTTTTTAAAATGCTTAAGACTGATAGAAAAAATCCTAAGGCTTTTTTGAACTTTAACCTAGATTAGACCTACAAAAAATGAGTAACTAGAGGATATTGTTTGGAATAAAATAAAGTGTCTTTATGAATAAAAGCTGAATTTGCCTCACAGGTTTTCCAGAGGAATCATTTTATTCGCACCAGGTGTACACAAAGGAAGATTTCTCGGCATTATTTTTCTATTTGGCATAACAAATTTGGGGGGATTCTCTATCTTTGTTGACAAAATCAGCATATTTTGACTTTTATATAGCAGTAACTAAGAAATATTTGCAGTTTCCAGGGTAAATGGGAGGAAAATCAGGCAACATGGGAAGCTAAGTGGGCATGGAAGGCTGTCTTTACATGAAGCCAGAATCACATCCGGAGGAATCTGTGTCGAACATTTGTCCTTGGTATATCAGATGAAAAAAGTGCATAAGGCTTTGAAGAATCATTTTTTATAAAGTAAGACCAGCTCTCAGCAAACCCACGTTGTAGATGGGTCATGTGCCCTTGCATTAAGTGATCTTGAACCTTCCTCTTGGGCGCCTTACCCTTGATGGCCCCAGTCCAGCCATAGTTAATTCTGTGCCCAGGTCAGTGCCATCTAGGCAATGACCTATGTGAACTAACTTGTATGGGCAAACAAAGCTGCTGTCCCTCAGACACCCTTTCTCACTAGTCCCTGTCCCCAGGGCAAAGTGTCAGGTGCAGCTACCAGTCTTTACTACACTAAACTGAACTGCTATGTCTCTCCAAAGTGTTTGCATTTCATTAGGAGACTTAAATTCAAAACAGTGCATCACTAATGCAAAAATTCAGTGTTGAGGAGAGAGATTTTGAAGAGATGTTCTTCCTGGTTCCTTTCAAATTGTTTTCATGGAGCTTTGACATCTGTGCTTATCAACCTATTACATATGTTTCTTTACATTTTAAGCCTCCCTGTCCTTTCAAAAACATTTGTACCAATCAATTGTACCCACCCTGGTTCTGTCAACCTGTACTTGTGGTCTTCATAACATCACAATCTCTGATAGCATTCAACCCATTCTGAAGGCAGGGATAAGTGTAATACGTGTTCTAAAACATTTCCCGGGGGGAAAGCCAGCCTGCAGGACAGTGGGGGAAGGTAGCATGTAGAGAGTAAACCACTTAGATTCAGCAGGATGCATTCACCTCAGGATAAATCAATCTTGGTAAACCAGCTCTATCTGAAACCTTTTTTTATAAAAAAGTATAAAATAATTTTATACAATTTCTCTCAAATGAATGATTGGAAGACAGGGATTAAATAGCAATTTTAGATTAATTTTAAAGAATCTTGACATTATCAACTCAATATTTAACTGCATATTGATAATCTACATTTTTTCCTCTTTTCTCGATGTGACTTCTTAAAAGCTAATACATTTATATTTTATAAAAGACTTATTTGCCTCTTTAATATTTGTTCAAACTTGATGGTCTTGAAAATTCATAGCAAATCACACTTTCAGTTGCCACTGGTACAATAAATAAACAAATAACCATGCAAAATGGCCTAAGCAGAAGAGAAATGCATGAATGGTTTCACGTAACTGCAGATTTCTGGAGTAGTTCAGGTATGATTTGATCTTGAAGCTTGAATGTTATCCAGGACACCTTGTTTGTTTCTGTTTTGTTTCTGTGGGATCCACCCACCTCCATCCTCTTGCTTCTTGCTTGCTTGTATTGGCTTCTTGCTCAGAAAGCTTCTATCCTGTGGCTTAAAGCCTGGTTGCAATAGGTACAACCTCACATTTTCTAAGATTCAAAATCAGGGAAAAAGACACTTTTTTTTCTAGAACCCTGTCATTCCCTCTGTTGACAGTAACCTGTTTTCTGCACATTGCTAAATCAATCATTCTACCTCTACCTAGGTAGGTTGATCAGGAAAGAGAGAGACAGAGAGAGACAGCAAGAGTGAGAGCAAGAGTAAGAGGGAGAGAGAGCGAGAAAGACAGGTATTTCCCTAAAAGCAGAATCTGTATCTTAGTCATCCTTCCGCCTACCCCCAATTTATTCCTAAATTTCGCTACAACGCTAGCTCCATAGTACATACTCAGCACATTAATTGAATTTATATTAAATTAATATTTAATTCAGTTCCTGTGTTTAAATTTTTTCCTTTATTGTTTTACTTTAATCCTGCCAAGGCAATTTTAAAGTTCCTTCAAGTTTTACTCATCTAACACTACTTAACTTCTTTTCTTTGCATGTTATTCTGTTATCTTTGTATCACAGCTTCTTCTTTCCCTTAAAGTGCCTACATTTGTTAACATCACATGGAAAAATCATAAGAAATTTTATAATTTGTTGTCTCATGACACTTATGGGTGATAGAGAGGGACAATGGTGTAGAAGAATATATGGGTAGCATTAATCCTAAGAGAAAATGTTTGAAGTAGAATAATTATCTCCATTTTGCAGATGAAAAAACTGAGGCATAGAATGGTAAATTACTGTCCTATGTTTTCTAAGTTAGGATTAGATGAGCTATTCCAGGAAATAGTTCATATTGGTAAACTGTTGGTTTGTTGAGTGGTTGTTTTTGTGTGTTTGTTTGTTTGTTTAGTTGTTTGTTTGCTTAGATGGATAGTTGGTTGGTTGGTTGGTTAGTTCTGTAGTTGAAAGGATGATATGCCCTGTCTTTCATGGTAAAATTTTTCTTCAGCAATCCCATATTGTGTATTAATGGTGTTTTGAATACTGATTTTTCCTTTAACAAGGAGAAATATATTCAAACCTATGTTTGCAAAGCAGATTTTGGGGGTATTTGAATATTAGATAAAACACATTCTCAGACAGTCAGCTTGAAGAAAGGTTAGTGTACATGTTTCCTGGCTGAATTTTTGTATTTTTCAGCAATTTTATTTAGAAAGATTCATGTTCTTAGTGGGATTTTTGTCTTGCTCTTACCAGCTATTTTTCTGACATGCTATGTGGAGGAGCATATGAATAACCGCAATCACCACTGTGCAGCAGTAAGTGGTTGTGCATCTTTCTGTTGGTGTAGAACCTGGCTCTCTGAGCAAGGAGCTATACATTAGTGCAAAGTACGCTCATGCTATGTGATCTCATGTTTCCTCAGCTGGAGGATGTCATTATGTTCCATGAAGCAAAACACAGAATGGATACCATTTCCAACCCTGTATTTTGTTTCTCTAACTTATATTTAGTATCAATCTCTCTTATATTCCTACAATATAGTATAGTCTTTTTTTTTTTTCAGATTTATTGTTATTGCTTTTTGACAGAGAGAAAGAGACAGACAGAGGGAAAGGGGAGGGCCCAGAGCAGTCTCCACAGTTGACAGCATTAGTTCTCCATACAGTTTCGCTCCACAGGTGGGCACAGGGCTGTGCAGGGCGGAACTGGGCTGGGAGCCTCCCGCATAGGTCCTGGCAAGAACTGAACTAGGGTGTGCCCCGGGTTCAGCATATGGGTCTGCCTGGGCTGGAGCCAGAATTCAATCCTCAGGGTCCAGGGCTGCAAAGTGAGCGCATAACCCGCTAAGCCATCCCAGCTTCCCCTGTATAAATAGACTTAATATGTGGCAATGTAATAAAAAAATACAGTGAATGCTTAAATTAAAAATATATATATATTACTGTAAAAAATACATTGCCATTAATCCCCCTTAAAATACTTTCTCTCACTTCAAGTATATTTATGCCATCATTCTTGCTACTTTCTGAAACAGTTCTGGGAGTCGTCCGTCCTGAGTGTCTTTAGTTGCTCTGCCTTGGCTGCCTGGATGTCCTGAGTTGATTCAGGTCACACGTCTCTTCTGCTATGACAGTTTCTGTCAAATAAAAACACTATGGAATGTCCTCATCCACCTTATTCACCATATCTGGCACCAAGAGACTTCTGGCTCTTCCTCAAAGTCAAAATGATCATGAAAGGTAAGCATTTGGAGTCAATTCAGGACGTCAAGGCAGCCATGACAGTGCAACTGAAGACACTCACCAAAGAGGACTTCCAGACCTGCTTCCAAAAGTGGCAAGAAGGGTGGGATACGTGTGTTTGAAGCAAAGGGGAGAATTTTGAAGGGGATTAATGACAATGTGTTTTTAATTATAATAATTTTATTTTTAATTTAAACATGTACTGTATTGTTTTGATCACACCTCATATTTAGGTTTTAGGAATTAACATCTTTGTCTGGATCTCATACATAATTTTATGGACATTTACAAGGCTATTAACAGAAACCATTTTAAACCAGACAACTCATTCATTAGGTTAACTGTGTTTTCTAATTTAACTATCAGAGGGTAATATTCTATATTTCCCTGATACATTAGTTATTGATGGGAAAAGATAAACTGATTTTTCTCCCTTGATCCCTAACATTATTATTTCTACAAACCACTCAAAAAAATAAAACAACCCATAAAATAAATAGAAGGAAAAAAAAAATAAACGTCTACACAAAAGTTATGATTTTCAAAATTAAAGTCAATGCCAATTACTGCTTAATTAAAATTTAACACCTTTTCTACTTTAAGGTAAATGTTATTTATTTATTTAATACTTTCTTTTGTTTTTGGGTATTGAGAAATGCAAGCAGCTAAAATCTTCATTAAATTTATGAATTTAGCAAACGTAGGTAGTGACTGAAAGACAGTTACAGTGTTCTGGAAATCTGAAGCCAGAGCACTAGGGACTGAAGTCATAGTACTGCTATGTTCTACCTTATACTGTTTTCTTCCAAATTAATCATTTGCTTTTGTGGAGCCTGTTTTTTCTTCTTTAAAATGGGAATAATAAATTTATCATATAGATAAGATCTGTATAAGAATATATAGATATAGAGAAGAGACATAGATAAAACATAGATATGTAGACATAGATAAGATTTAATTTATAGGTAATAGATTATAGAGATAAGATTATAGAAAGTAAATTATAGGTATATACAAGATGTTATTTATATATATGAATAATATTTAGGTAAATGATTTGAAGTAAATATTATAGAAATGTAGGAATTGTTCTTATTAATAATTGTGAAAATACCTTGTTTTTGTTGCAAAATGCGTTGAAGTGATACTGCTGGAGATAGTTCAAATCCACAATGGTTAACAGCTTTTCTGAAAGAAAATTTTCCCATTAGGTTTAAGGATGTTACTTCCTTCATTTTATTTTTTGAACTTTCATATGCAGATTATTATAAAAATAGAAATAGTTCAAAATCTGTCACTTTGAATATCTTTTTCCATTTAAAGAAAATCAAAGTCTAAACTTGTATTGTTTTCTAACAAGATGTGTCTACTTTCATGAGCAAATTACAAACTACTAATCTGAGCAATCTCATCTCTTCTTAAAGACAAATCAGCACGGTGAAGTTGTGTTCGTTGTTTCTCGGCTATTTAGTAGCCTTTTTTTAACAATAATATATTTTTAGAAGGTTTTAACATATTTGTATATACCTTAGCACTCTATTGTAAGAAATCTAAGATTTAAAATAGTCTCTGGAGAGCTCTCTCCACTTAACTCTCCCATCTCTTGCTAATGTCATTGCCCATGTCAACATGCTTCATACATTCCAGGCTTAGAATCGACCCACCTGTCATTTCTCTTATCCAAATGTCCTCTCTCCCTCCGCATCTAAATATATCCCTCTGCTAAAGATTCCGCTATTCCTTAGAGCTCTCCAAGAATACTGTCGTCTGACTCCTGGCATCCAGAAGTGCCACTTTCACCAGCTTTTCCAAGACAGTGTATTCTAATTTTGCATTTTATATCTCACTCCAAAATAACCATGAGAATGTAAAAATTTGTTGTTTTGTTCTGGTTTGTTTTTGTCCAGTGGGTGACATATTTCCTTTTTTATTAATTGTTAAATTTATTGGGGTGACATTAGTTGGTAACAATTACATAGGTTTCAGGTGTACAAGTCTACATTATATCATCTATGAATTGCATTATGTGCTCACCACCCATAGTCAGTTATCTTTTCATCACCATTATTTGATGTCCCCTATGCCCCTATCCTTCCTCCCCACACACACACTCTCCCACCCACTTCTCCCTTTACCCTCAGGTAACCACTAAACTATTGACTATGTCCACAAGGTTTTTGTTGTTGTTGTTGTTACTTTATTTTATATTCTATCTATATGTGAAGTGATAAGTTTCTTGATTTTTTTCAGTGTGATAACATGATTGGCTTTTGCTTTCTTCAAATGCATGTTTGTATTATTTCCTGAATAATTTTATCTCTCTAAATCTACAGCCAACACTTGCCATGAGGAAGGATTGGGCAGTGGAAACAGTTCTTTGCCCCAAAGATGCTTCTCAGTAAAATGTTATCAGACGAATCCATCAATATTGTGTGCCTTATGATAGCCTATGTTATTGAAGCTTTAGAATCAATATTAATTTAGAGTATCCAAAAATATGTTGCTGTTGTTTTTTCTAGAGAACCAAATAATAGCTATAACCAAATTTTGTGGTTTTAATAACACATTCTAATGCACCTTCACACTTAGAAAGTCACATTATGTTCAACTTCAAAACAATAAATTGCATCAAAATCTGAATATCATTTATTCCTTATAAATGAAAAATGTGATTTATAATGTCATGCTTTAAATTTATGGACAGGATACCTATATCAAGCTATATTATTTAAGAGTATTTTGAAGGCAAACATTCTGAATACCTTTTGCTATTTTGGTTTTCCTATACAATGAAAACTTTGTGTAATACCTCAACAATAATACAGCCATTTAATGGTAGAAGAGGATTTATATGTTGATTACTTGATATTTGGAGAACGTGCTTTGTAATAATTCTTATTTCAATAGTATACTGACAATTTCAAGAAATAAAGTAAAAATAGAAGACTAGTAAACTTAGGAATAAGTTATACTAATCACTAAAGTTCTTCAAAAACTTTTCTGTTTTTACCCCATTAAATTTAACAATAATAAAAAAAAAAAGAGGCACAGTAAACCATTCTGCTTCAGAAATTGCTTAGTCCTTGAACTAACTAACATGTTTTAGTCATCAGGCTTTCTTTACCCCCTTAAGACTTGGATACTTACAATGAAATCTTCCTAATCTAATAGCCAATCTGCATACATTTATAAATGCATGGGTTTTTAAATAAATTTTAGAATTAAGAAAATAGAAAAACTTTCCTGTTTTTATATCCTAGGTCATTTAGACTAGTAAATAACAAACTATGGGTTGTGGGCCAGATCTGATCTATCATCTGTGTTTGTAAATAAAATTTTATTGGAATATATTTGTGTCCAGTTGGTGTCATTATCATGTATGTCTGAGTTGAGTAATTGTAACAGAAACATGAGCCCTCAGAGTCTGAAAAATTTATTAGCCTCTTTTGTTTTAGAATGTGTTTACTGAGTCCCGACTTTTGAAAGTCTTGGCTGTGAAGCTTTATTTTTTTGCAGTGAGAATTGCTTTAGGAAATTTTTTTTTTAATGTCAGGAACAGAGAAAAAATCACAGCATTTATATTTAACATCTTTGGGACAAGACGACACCATATTTCAGTGCTAGGTATTAGGGTGATAATGCTGGTTCTTCACCAGTTTTTTATGTTGCCTGACTCCATATAAAGGTGTTTGCATGACTTAATTCTCAGCAATGCACAAAAATTGATATTATTAGGTAAAATTACTGAATTGAGGGCCCCAAGTCATGGCCTCCCTCTGTGCTATCACTTTGTAGTTTATTTCCATCCACTTTGACTTTGCGTTAGTTTTATGAATTGCTTTAGCAGAAGTAACAATGGACCAATTCTGAACCTAGGCCTCACTCTCTCGAGCCCTGCCACTCATATGAGAACAAACCTATGCTAGGAACCACATGCAACAGAGCTGAGTAATTCAACCAAAGGTATCCTAGACCAACCAGTCCTCAGCTAACCTACCAGCTGAGTTCATACACAGCAAAAACCAAGCTGAGATCATCAAGTCTAGCCCGTATCATCTGACCAACCCATACAAACCACAGAGCCATAAGATATAATAAGTTGTTATTATTTTATGCTGATAAGTTTTCAGATGATTTGTTACACAGTAAGAACTAACTGATGTGGTAGTGTTTTATACTCCACTTTCTAAAGAAGTTAAGTGAGTCAGTGCTAGGTTAACTAAATTGATTAATAATGCACACATAGTAAATAGAGGAAGTAGGATTAGTAACCACTCATCAAATTTCAGAGGCTTTTATGAACCATTAAGATCAGGGTAAGCAGATCCATATAGGAAATGAGCAGTTGTGAACAGTCCTTCCAGTTTCTTATTGGTGCAGTGTGGATGGAGGAGACTAGAAAGCGTCTTATTACCTCTTCCTCTGTGAGATCCAATAGTGCAGACAAGTAATAGCATCATCTGACTGAGAGGTTGACCGATAAAGGATGTATCATCAGTGTGGTAGAAATAAAACTCCAGAAATGGTCTGTGAACTCAGTGGCCATGGCGGGAAGTAGATGAGCTACAAGAAAATGCAGCAGACATCCCAGAGGAGAGCACAAACCACCTAAATCAGAAATGGACATTTGGTGCTGAGAAACTTACCTTGACAGAAGTTTTCTAAACAGAAATTTGCCAACGAATTTCATAATGTCTCAAGTAATGTATTCATTATGAAATAATAAGCAGGAGACAGAGAATACAAAAAGATTTCCATGCTGTTGTCTTTATGATTTCCAGGGCACCTCTTCATTTCTTATAGGAAATATAGTAATTTGGGTGGGGAGAGGGGTAGGATTTCTATGGGAAACAGGTATGATAGTGGAAAAACTAGGTCCTGACTACAAAAATCTGGGAAGAAAATTAATAAAGTCTGCTTCACAAGTTCTCATGAAATTTTTTCCAATCATAGACAAGGCTAATAAACCATCTATGGCCTACCTCCCTGATAGAAACAAACAATAGATTTTGCACAGCGTAGTTAAGTCTTCTGTGGGTTTAATCATTAATTATAATCTAGATTTTGTTTCACATGGAACAGCATCTGATGAAAAGAAGCATATTTTAATAGCAAAAAACAAAACTGCCCAG
Source organism: Craseonycteris thonglongyai (assembly GCA_004027555.1). Classification (NCBI taxonomy): domain Eukaryota; kingdom Metazoa; phylum Chordata; class Mammalia; order Chiroptera; family Craseonycteridae; genus Craseonycteris; species Craseonycteris thonglongyai. The sequence goes on from PVKE010032005.1 coordinate 13,337, forward strand.
TAACTAAAAATTAAGTAAAGAGCATGATACTTGTACAATAATATAATATTCAGCAGTGAAAATAAAGTTTACTCTATCAACTAAATGAATGTCACAGGTTCCATGAACTGAACAAGATAAATGAAATTATGTTTTTGTTTATAGAATTGTTACTAAAGATATAAAACTGAATAATATGTTGTTTAAAGATATGGATATAACTGATAAAACTATCAATAAAAGCAATGGTCTATCTCTGGATGAGAAATAAAGAAATTACTATTGGGTAAAGGCATTGGTAGGCTTTGAAAGCAATGGTGATTAGCTCCTACTGGGAAAAAATGCGCCCATGTTCATTTTTAAATATTATGTATACCTTATATATAAGTTGCATGTAGTGTAATATCAGCATGCGTTAGTTATGAGATGGTGTCACTTTAACAGGGTTGATTAATACATTTGTTTCCATCATAAACTAAAATTTTTTTTGGTTCATATTACTATAAAGTAGTGCCATTGTCCTTTTTCTGTGAGTGTCAGTGGAATTAGGACTTGATCCAGTTTCAGAAATTACCTATAAAACTAATCTTTAAGTGTACAAATACTAAATTGAAGGTATGCTAGATATAAGTGCTCAACATCCACCATGGTTGTTGCATGTCAAGCACAACATAGTAATTTAATTTTTTTGAGACTGATTATGAAAATAAAATTGATAGAATATTGAATTAAAAAGAACAAAGTACATAAGACTATCCATTAGCAGATCCAGTATGTATTAAAAAGGAAACACTTCCAGGGCATGCCTGGATAGTTCAGCAGTTGAGCACTTAACTAATAATCATGAGGTCCGGGGTTTAATTCCCAGCCTGGCCCATGTAAATACATATGCTGAACAGCACACAACTAACCACTGGGATGGTGGTGAAGGTTCTTGCCTTCCATGTGGGGAGGCCTCCAGCTCAGTTCCCACTCCGCACAGCCCCACATCCACCTGTGTGGAATGAGACCATGTCACAACTAATGATATACAGCTATGGAAGCTGCTCTGGGCCTTTCCCCCTGTTCTCTCTGTCTCTCTCACCTTTTCTCAAACAATAAAATATATCTTAAAAGAAAGCAAGAAAGAAAAGGAAACACTTCTAGTAGAATAGCTGGGCTTTACATCCTAATAAACTTATTACAAGGGTCTCTTTGTTGCCTTTAAAAACTACAAAACTCTATTTCTTTTGGAAGTGTTGGGTCCTTCTTTGAGGGCTACTGGGAAGTGAAAGAAATATTAATACCTACATAAATATTAAGGTTTGTGCTTGTTTCCAAACTGCTAAAAGCATCAAACATTGATTAAATTTTTATATCTCCATACAGAACCCCCCTGCCCTTTTTTTTCTGTGTATCTTTTTTGGCTGTTGTTCCTCTTTTAAATCCATAAAGAAAAGACCACACACATCCCACATAAAGACACTGTGCTAAAGTGCTGGCCTAATCAGAGTCTGGAGCATAGGTCTCGTCAGGCACTGTAAGTTGAACCAGCCTGTGTGACAGCTCCCATAAGAAAGCACCCTGACCTACAGAGTAATTTTTTAAAACCTGTGATTGGTGTCAGGAATAGTTCAGTGTCTCTACTAAGAGCAACTCAGTGCAGGCAGGCTGAAGACCAAAAAAAAAAAAAAACAAAACAAAAAACCACACACAAAAAAAACAACACTGGGGTTAGAATCCTGAGGACATCAAGCCCTCCATGCTATCTGAAAATTCCACACTATCTCAAAACCCCTTCCACTTCGATTTTGAAATTAGAAGATGCAGGGGAAAAGGTACTTTGGAGGGCATAAGGGTAGTTTATGATGCTTCTCTTTTGATGGATTACCTGTTCTCTGGTACAGCAATTGAGAGAGACTGCAAGGTTACAGGAATCATAAACTGAAGGAGAGCCCTGGCGTTCACTGAATTCTACCCAGGTTCTGCAGCTTTGATACATGACTGCCTTGCAAGAGGCCATCAATTCTCTGTGCAGCACCATGCTGGGTGGAATAGGCAATTTGAATGATTATAATTATCCCTATTACATCAAGCTTAACAACATTTTCAGCTCTGTGTACTAGAGGGAGGAGAGACACCAGAGGGGCTAGGATTCAGATAATTGAGTTGAAAATAGAGAAGAGAGAGTCTGGAAATTTCTTCCATTGCCTTTTCTGCTGGTTTGCCGCTCTTGACACTGGAGTGCATATATGGGATTTAATAGGATGGATTCTGGTTCACTGGCAAGTGGGCCACAGGATCTGAATTTTTATAAGCAGCCCGGTGATACTTAGGAAGTTTCTTAATGGTGTAAGACTGGATACATTATAACTGGATCTTTATAAGATTAAATGGCCTGAAAACATCTGATTCTTTACTCTGAGAAGCTTGATGTATATTGATTAAACCGTTGTATTTTGTTAAGTGATTGGGTATAATCTCCTTGAGTGACAGGACTTTGTTTGGCTTCTCTGCTCCTAGAAGAGTGCTTAACATGAAGTAGGCATCGATCAATAAATATAGATTTAAGGCATGAGGATATGTATACTCTGATTCAACATTATCACTAAGCTTTAGACACTATTGGACAGTAACTTCTCTATGTGGCATTTATTTTGGGAGTTGGAGGTACAGCATATTCCTATAATGTCATGATAAGTATATAAGAGGAGGTTCAAGCCTTAACCCGGATTTCTAATACATTTACTCTATGGTCATAGACTGTAATTACAAAAAAATAAAAATTAAAAAAAAGATAGTGTAGATTTATTTAGTGGTATATCTCCTAGAAGTAAAAATAAAGACCCTGTTTTCTCTCTGGAGAGCTCAGCTTCTATTGACAGCTGTTTTGCTAACATATCTTCCCCAGTAACTAAGGCTAAATTTTAGTTTTAAACATGAGCTTTAAACAGGTCAAAAAGATCTGTGTTCTGTGCATGTCTTGGTTTTCCTGTTCTCTAAAAAGAACGGATACTAGTAAAATTCAGGTGGGAATCAAATTTTCAAAAATAAATAAAAGTCACTGAATTGATTAAAGTCATAGAACATTCCAAGTATTTCAACTTTTGGACTTGGATGGATTCAGTTTAAGAACACTATCTCCACTACGAGAATAATTCTTTCCTAAGCCACTGACTCTGGCACATCAGCATGCCATGCCTTTTGTTTTACTTTGCTTTTCCCAGTAATATTTTAGGGAGTCTTCTTGAGGACTCCACAGGGGTTATTAGGGGTTATAATTTATTTATATATATACACAGTAGGGAATGTTAACAATAAGAAAAATGTATATGGTTTGAAAACATCTATTAAAAATTTCCTTGAGAATTCAAATAAAACAAAACCTAAAAAAACAATATAACAATAGGTAACTTGCAAAAACGTAATTTTAACTTACTTTTCTGAATAAATAGAGGTCAATTTATTTCAAAGATTTTACTTTCTTATTTGGTAGATAAATTCAAAAGTAAAAATTTAATTGGAGTATCAGCATTATGGAAATGCTAGCTATATGTACTATGAGCTTAAAAAAAAACATCTAAATGATCCTAGTGGAGTCAATTTTATAAAAATTAAAAGCTGTGTGGGGAAGCTGGGATGGCTCAGCAGGTTAAGTGCTCATAAATTTATTTATATATATATATATATATATATATATATATATATATATATAATTATAGGTGATTCATAGGTAATGATATTTTGAAAAAAGTGTGTAGATCCTTGAACTTCCTGTAAAAGGGACATTTGAATTGGCTACAAAAACATAGAGGCATTTGGGAAGGTAAATACTGTTTTACGCTACTTACAAGTGTATTTGAACAAAGTATTAGAGGAAGTTCACTGTTATTTTTGTTTAGATTTTTTTTTTTTGCCTTTTGCCTTTTGCCTTTTGCTATTTTTCTTGCTTGTTTGTTAGTTTTCTTAAACTACTCCCTAGAAAAAGTGCTATGGTCTTACTATTAGACTTTAGACTTCTCACCATCGATACACTATAAATCTGTGTTCTTTGTGAAAGATCAAGCCTAACATTATCCTGAACAAAGAGTTAGTGATTATTTGATGGTGTTTTGCTTATAAAAAATGAAATTGTTTCAATCCATGGAATAAAATATTACTTTATATTGTTTCCCAGGAAATGAAAATATCTTCTTTCTATATAGTTTATAACAGTGATTGTCTCTTGATTGGTGAAATTGTAGTTAAATTTAGTTTTTCTTCTTTTACATTTTCACACACATATGTTACTTTAAGGAATATTACTTCCTTTTAAAAAGAAATGGCCATTAAAAAAAAAAAGAAAACCCTAAAGACTCTACCAAGAAACTATTTCAAATTATGAACAATTACAGTAAGTTGAAGGCTACAAATCAATGTACAAAAATCCATTGTGTTTCTATATACTAACAATGAAATTTCATAAAAAGTAATAAAATAAAAACAATTTCTTTTGCAACTACAACTAAAAGAATAAAATACCTAGGAATAAACTTAACAAAAGATGTAAAGGACCTATACACTGAAAATTATAAGACATTATTAAAAGAAATTAAAGAACATGCAAAGAAATAGAAAGATATTCTGTGTTCAACTGGTAGAATCAACATAGTTAAAAAGGCCACATTACCCAAAGCAACATACAGATTTAATGCAAATCCCCACCAAAATCTCAATGACAGTTTTTAAAGAATTTAAACAAAAATTTATCAGATTTTTCTGAGATCACAAAAGACCCCAAATGGCCAAAGCAATCCTGAGAAAAAGAACAAGGCTAGATGTTCATACTCTCTGACTTCAATTGACACTGCAATGTGACAATAATGAATACAGTACGGTATTGGCAGAAAAACAAACACACAGCCCAGCAAAACACAACAGAGAGCTCAGAAATAAACCCACATGTACATGGACAGATAATTTTTGAAAAAAGAGCCAAAAACATACAATGGAGAAAACAAAATCTTCTTCAATAAATGATGCTGGCAAAATTGAAGAAACATGTTCAAAAAATGAAACTAGACTGCTCTATGTAACTATATATCAAAATGCATCAAATACTTAAACATAAGACCTGTAACAATAAATTGTGTAGAAGCATGCATTGGTACTAAACTTATGGACCTTGAGTATAGAGAGGATTTTATACATTTGACCTCAAAAGCAATGGAAGTAAAATAAAAAAATAAATTAATGAGAGTCATCAAATTAAAATAGCTTCTGCACAGCAAAGGATACCAGCAAAACAAAAATGAAACAAAACAACAACAACAAAAGAAAAAAAGAGGCAACCGACTGAATGGGAGAAGATAGTTGCAAATACTTCCAATAAGACACTAATATCCAAAATATATAGAGAACTCATACAACTCAACAACAAATAAATAAATAA
>PVKE010032006.1:0-18719 GCA_004027555.1 Craseonycteris thonglongyai
CCCCCAGTTCAGTTCTCTCTCTGTCTCTGTATCTCTCTCTCTGTCTCTCTCTCTGTCAAAAACAATAAAAAAATAAAAAAATAAAAAATAAAAAAAATAAAAATATATGTTGGTTCACTTTATGTTTGCTACTAAGGATGACAGCCCCTGAGCTATGGACACAGAGGGCAGATGTGGGGTGGGGTTGCTGCTCTGGGCCCATCATACCCCTCCAAGGCCTCTGCCCGGGTCCAGGTGAGTGAGGGGCATTTTCCTCCCCAGAGCAGGAGACACACAGAGCAGGCGCACAAGCCCCCTGAAGCCCTGCGTGATTTTCTCAGGCAGAAACCTCACAAACGATCCCTTTTGAGTGATAAAAATCCATTCTTCACCCCCAAATTGGACACTGGAAGCATTAACAAAGCAGTTCCTGCTTCCTCCATGGCTCCCAGTCACCAGGCATGTTCAATGAGGCACGGAAAACCAGCCGTGGAAACAGCTTCTGGCTCCATGCAGATTTTTCTGGGGCGGCGTGAAATGAGGAGTACGGGTGGGTTTACAAGGCGCTGACAAGTTCCATCTACCCGTGTGACAGCAGCAAATGATTTTTTTTGCAGTTTATAGAATTGTAAATGAAGTTTGCTGATTAAGTCAGCAACGGTGATGAAATTAATAGATACTCTCGAGGTAATTAGACAAGCAAGCTATTCTTAAAAAAGAGAGAGCCTGGAAAATTTTTATTCCCTTTTGTCAATGACCTTAGAAGTGTCGGGAAACGGGGGGTTGCTGATAAGTTTAAATTGAAAGCTTCTGCCACCAAGGAAAGAGTCCCCAGCTAACAAAGCAGACAGCGAAAGGCCAAGTTTTACCTTTTCCTACCCATCTGGGCTTGGGCTGCTGTGACAGAATCCACACACTGGGGCTTAAACATGACACTTAGGCCACCAGTCCTGGGGGTTGCAAATCCTAAATCAGAGGGCAGGTGGGGCTGGTATCTCCTGGGGTCTTCTTGGCATGTAGGTGACATCCCCTCCCTGTCCTTACCTGGTCATCCCTCTGTTCTTGTGTGTGTCCTGATCTCTTCTAAGGACACCGGTCACGTTGGCTCAGGGCCCACCCCCTGACCTTTAACCTTAATCACCACTCGTAAGACCTGACTTCATGTAGATTCACGTTGTGAGGTTCTGGGAGTGAGGGCTTCGTATCTGAATTTGAAGGGACGCCAGTCAGCACCCGACACCACCCAGACTCCACCGGACTCCCTGCCCCACCCTTTCCTGTCATCTTAATTCTCCTGCCGAGCTCCTACCTTGACGTGGAAGGCCGCGGTAGTGGACACAGCCCTGAGTCACCAGGATGTATTAGGTTTGTTCTGCTGGTTTCAAAGAAACACCCCTCCAGTCTCCATCTCTGGTGTAAGGACCTGAGCCATGGTGACATGTGACTTGTGCTCATCAGTGAGTCCTGCAGAGGCCCTGGGGACTGTCACCAAGACCACCTTAGTTTAGTCTCCCACTGGCCATGGGCACTTTTGGGGGAGGGAGTAGCCTTCTGATTCCAGACCTTTTGGTTCACTCCTACGTGGGCAACACCCCTGTCCAATCGGGAAGTTGAGCTTCTGGTCTGGGACGACCCGGTCCCTCAGTGCTGGGCCCTCGGCTGGGAGGGGAGAGGGCAGTGCCACCCCCACCCCTGTGCTCCCTCTGCAGCCCCCCCGCCCCCCGCATGCAGGAGGATGTGGAAGGAGACAGCTCTTCTCGGCTCAGTGACTTCTGTTCGTTAGTCTGTCAGATGATTAAAAGGGTGTCTCTCTTTCCAGAGCACAAGGAGGCCTTGGAGGTTTTCTGCAGTGCCTCCCACCCCCCACCCCCACAGTTTCCTGGTCCTGGGTGGATACATTGTGGAAATTATTTTCTGAAAGGAGAAGAAAATTGACACTCACAGTGAGCATATCAGCTCCGACCAAGTGCAGGGATGGACTTGTCGTTTTTTTTTCCCCCGTAGATGTGAGTTGCTGCTTAGATACTAATTTTATTAAAAAGAAAGAAAGAAAGAGAGAGAGAGAGAGAGAGAGAGAGAGAGAGAGAGAGAGAGAAACAAAGAAAGAAAGAAACAAAGACAGAAAGAAAGAAAAGAAAAAGAAATTCATCAAATCATCTCACCACCTAGGCAAAAAAATCTATTTCCCTCATGTCTTTGGCCATAATCTTGACATGGATGGGTTCACTGATAGAGGAACCTGCCTTCAGAGAAATCTGAATCTATTTGTGTTTTGATCAGACGTTTTCCGAGCAGCCCACACTCTATTGCGGGACAGTGAGTTTGGGGCCAGCTGTCAGGAAATGAAAGTCTCATTACCTGGCCCTGTGGAACCAAACCGCCTGCACCAACCTTCTAAGAGCTGGGAGTGCCAGACACGAGGGGGTGGTGACCTGGGCCCCGACTACCCCCCACTTCCCTCCTAACAGAGCCCTGCCTGCCAAGAAGATAGGGGGTCCACAGGGAGGGGCCCCTGACCCCCCACCAGGGGGAATTGCTGTCTCCTGGTCCCTTTACTCCCATTCAGGAGCTGCTGGGTGCGTGATACCAAAGGTACTTTCTAATGCTTCCTAAATGAAGACGCCAAAGGATCTCTTTATTCAATGGTCACTCTTAAGATTTAGATGTTTGCTGTAATTAAGTCTAGACCCACAGAGACCCCCTCAGATGATCTGGGGACCCCACAGATGCTGACAGGCCTGACCTAGAGGCCTGAGATCCAGCTTGGTCTCAACTGGGCATGGCTCTGAATTTCCATCTGTGCGTCTCCATTGGCCGAGCGGGACGTGGGCTTGTTCGTCTCGCTCCCACTTTCTGTGGATGGTCTCTTTCTTACACCCCTTCTCGGGAGTTTGCTCTGTGACTGCTCTGCTTCCCTCTGCACCGTAGAGAAGACGCACTCACGGTGTCCTGCACAGAAGAAGCCGTTACGTCACAGAAAGCAGAGCCTGTGTGGCCACAGCCGTGGATCTGAGGGGTGACTACATCCTAAATACTATCCACAATCCTCCCCAACCCGGGGGTCCTGTAGCGTGACTCCATTTCTCATCTCTAATCACGAGTGCTACATGCCGGCATCCTTATTTCTTCCCCGTTCTGAGTGACACAGTGTGATATGTCTAATGACAACTAGAACAAATTCTGGTAATGAGGTCACCTTGGGCCTGCATTACTGTCTGACTGCTGTTTTCCATAGAAATTATTTGTGAAGGCACGCCACGTGCTCAGAATAACTGCCTCTGCCTCAGTGTGGGTGTTGGCAGGCAGATATGTCCAAACTTGCACGCTACCAACAGACTTGCGCCGGCCTCTCTAGCATCAACCCGCAGATTGGTCTATAATGAGACAGCTTGTGGTTTCATCACAAGGAGAGAGTGATTGCTTGTGATGAAGTTATTTAGTTTCCGTTAGATGCAAGCTTTTTAGGCGGAATGTAGAGTGGTTTCAGAGTAAACAGGGCCCAGGGCATCTTACTGTTTTGTTTTTTTAAAGGGGGTGTTTAGGGAGTACATATGGGGTTTCCAGACAGTTGTCACAGAAGGCTCGTGGAGCCAGGCGGAACTGTGGGCACCTGAGTTGCTCTTTAGGAGGTAGGACTGTACGTCCTTCAAACCAGTGGTGTCAAACTTGAGGTGCACTGGAATGCCCCGGAGGGTTTGTTAAAACAGTATTCTACTCTCCTTCCCTCATGATTCAGCAGGGCTGGGGGCTGGGGGGGCATAATTTGCATTTCTAACAACTCCATGAACCATTCCTTCATGAAACCCTTGAAAAATGGTCTCATTTGATGGGGGGCGGGGGAGGGGCTACAATTATATTAACCCGAGGCCTTCAAATCATAACGCATGCCGTTCCAAAAGTGTTGACAACTAACTAACTTGGCAATGCATCGTTCGTAATCCCGGAAGGCAGTGCTAACTGAGGCTTGCTCATACCATCGGGCAGACCCGGTCCATTATGAGCCCATTGGATTTTGGTACTTGAATCATTAAAGCATGGGGTGCATTGAATTTTTTTTTTTAATTTGGCAAGCTGAATTATTTTTTAAAAATAGAAAGAAACTAGACTAGCTGCCTGGTTCAATCAATTCAAAGGGGAAAATGTTCTTTTAGAACAGGAAATAAATTATTGTTCAAAAAAGTCTCCTCTTTTGTGAAGACTGGAGCCACTTTCTTGTATGTCTTTAAATTTATTTATTAGCTGGTCTTATGCGTGAGTTTCATCGGCACTGGATTAGAATTCTTAATGCCATGGGCATGTTCCCCATTTTTCATCACCACACAGTAGCATCTCCGTGGAACTCCCATCATCTCACTGTCTGCAGGATGGGTCCTTTCGAACTCTGAGGTCACTGTGCAGGTGAGAGCCTGCTTGACCACCAGACTGGTAGAGGGCGCATGATCCTGAAGACAGGGCTGCAGGGGGTGCACGGCCTCTGTGGGTGCGATTGGGGGTGGGAGTCCCAGCAGGCTCCTCCCTTCCTTACTGACGGAGTGTTGGGAGCCAGCTCTCAGGTGAGACATCGGACTGGGCTTGTGTGACAGGCATGGAGTCTGGACCAGGTGAGCTTGTGCTGTGGGGGCCTTGCTTCTGTCCTGCTTTTGAAGGAAGAGGGTGATTGTCAGGCCAGTGAGGACCCCCATGTCTGTGGTGAGGAACTGGAATGTGTCCTTTGTCACCGCTGAGCACTCACTTCCGGGTGCCTCAGACCTTCTCTCCCACCTCCCACTTCAGCCCAGACGGGTCCGTCTGAACCTCAGGAGAGACTCTGAGGCAGAGACGTAGGTCACAGTGCAGACGCTCGGAGGCCGTGTGTGGCCAGCAGTGCGGGAAGGAACAAGAGCCCCCACAGACCCTAGGGACAGACCCCGAGGTCCCTGCTGGGGAGGGCCTCACACAGGTGAGGGTGCTCAGCTGGTGGAGGGTGGAGAGGCTGTGCAGGCCCGGCCTCAGTCCCCACCCGCTACCCAGGGGACCCTCCTTGAGCTCTGCTGCCCCAGGCCCAGGCCTTCCAGGTCCCAGCCAAGTAAGCCACGTCTCGGGTGGGGAAACCAGAGATGTCCAAACTGAGGGTGGAAGCGCGTCCCAATACCGTGCTGCTGGGCGTCACCGGGGCTCGATCCTGCACATGCCACTGCAGCCCCTCTCAGGAGAGACCTCTCAACTCCTGCAGGGGGCTGGCTCCTCGCATGCAGCCTGGGGCCTGGGAGCAGATGGGAAGTGCTGCTGTTTGGAACGCAGGACTTCTCTCTGGGAGGAGAGGGGAGGCTCCCCAGGAAGAGCTGGGAGGCAGGGTCCTTCCTGATGAACCCTGGCGCCTGGCCGTGGACTAAGCCCCGCCTGCCAGCCTTCCACGCAAGGAGCGAGCATCGGGGAGATTGAGTAATAGACCTGCCTTCAGGGCTGACTCCACAGCCAAGCTCCCCACAGGCTCTCTTTGAGAGGCCGTTCTTGTTCTCCATTGTCTTAAAAATACCTGGTTTTGCCTTTGTGGTTTTCCTTGCATTGCCATAAAAAGTGAATACAGATTTTTTTTTTTAATCGTACAACAATGCTCTCTGTCCTTGTATAAACTCCAGCATGACCTGAAAACTGGCCATGTGGTATTTAAGGCAAACACGGTGACTCGAGTGAGACAACACCCAGGGACCTTCTCCCATGTCGCTGCTGCTGCAAATGGGTCACTCGTGACAGACCAGGTCATGCCTGACAGTGATGAGGTCTCTGAGGGGGACCAGCTCCTGGCCCTAGGCCAGTCTTCGCTACGGAACTGCTTTGTGAAATCATTCTACATAGTTATATAAGTAAGTGTTGGAAATTGATTGCCTTTTCATGAGGGAAGTGATATCGGAGGTCTGAGACCTGTGGACCCTGGGATTTTTCACCCCTTCCCATCACTCCGGCCCACAAATGCTGTTCATTCCTTCAGGTCCGTAGGTTTCACAAGGTTCTCTGTGCTCAGCCTTGAAAATCGACGCTGTCAGCCCATGAGCCAGGGGAGGCAGGCCAGGGCTGTGTCCTCTGCAGCTGCCACACGCCGGTCAGCCCTGAGGCAGGGAGGGCACAAGTGTTCATGGCCACTCCCTGTGTCCGGTTCCTCTGCACGGGGTCAGCCCCTGCCCAGCCCAGAGCTGTGGCCGCAGTTGGTGCTACGGAATCCCGGCGGTTTACCCTGGAAGGGACCTCACAGCCATCTCCGATGTTTGCACAACGTTAGCCTGCTCATGTACTGGGTACTTGTCGGGAAGCAGTGCAATGCGTGACCGCACTCTCAGGCTCACCCTTTAAGATCTGAGGCCTTCTTCCCCACATCTCAGGGGCCTGTCACCCCTAGAAAGACTCGGGGCTGAACCAGCAGAGAGAAAAGGGGGCTGACGGACGTGGCTTCTACGTGATTTTTGTGGAGACTTGAGCATGGCCATTTGCAGGAGCGCCCGCTCTAATGAATGCCTTTTGCACCTGCGGACTGTGCCGCTGTGCAGCAGGCTCCTATTCTGCCCGCTTGGTATCCAAATGCCAGTCAACTGGGAGAAGATGATGCCGCCCAATGAGCAAGCATGCAATTTACCCTCCAGAAATCGGGCATTTGCCTGAAGTGGTAAGCGGGCGTTTTCTGTACCTTGCTGTCATTGTGCATGTAAAATCTGCCTTCCTAGATCTCATTCATGCACACTGAGCGTGTATCTGTGCGGATCAGCCCACTCGGTTTCACTGGAGTGTGTAATACACACTCTCAAATTGCTTCTGAACATGTGCAGTTAATGAATCAAAGTACAGAGAGGATCTTCTCAGCTCACACCATCCCGGTGGGGCTCAGGTTCCCTTCAGCTCAACTGGTAGCTGGTGTCGCCGCTGGCACTGAAGGCTGACAACTCCAGGGCTTTCATTACCGCATCCCGGAAGGCGTGCGTTCCTTCTTTCCCGCTCTTTTTCTCCGTTGCTCGGTATGTGTGTCTTAATCAAAGTGTGCAAGAAATGCACAGCACGGTAAAGCAGGCTGACACTTGCGTGAGCTGCTCCACTCATTAATGCAGCCTTGCTGGGGCGTGTTTCAGGAGTGCTCCTGATTTTCCATTTGCATCGCACGCGTCTGCTGTGATTAATGTTATCATAGGGAATGCCAGAGGAATTAACAATGATTAGGCCATTACTTCCAAGTGGCGCTGAAAACTCGGAGATCTTTACTCAGGACAAGAGCTTTTCAAAAACAGCTCTAACTTTAGTTTCTCTGTTCTGATGTAGCCACATTGAACATGCTGAACTGGAGGGGACTGAGTCCCCAGAGTCGCCAGTGGATACCTGCTTCCCAGTTCATTTTCCTTGCACAAGGCTTCCAATTTGGGTTCATGACGAGTTAGGAAAAAAGAATCTTTTTTTTTTCCGAGGCGTTGATGGTTCAGAAATCCATTTGTCCATTCCAAGAACTATCAAGTACAAATACAACTATCTGTTGTTCACAGGCCCTGCCTTAGGTGTTCAGGGGGTGCGGAGGAACAGAGATGAACAGCACGATCCCTTTTCTTGAAGAACTAAGAGAGGGAGCAGCAAAGCACGAGAGGAGCAACCGCAGTGTGTTGTGGAAGCCGTATCAGACACAGGGGTGGGCGTGGAGACTTCTCTCAGGATGGGCTTCCAGAAATGCTAAGGCATTTGCCACGCGGGCAGGAGCCAGAGGCAGCTTGGAGCTGAATGTGTTCGGGGCACAGGACAACCTTGGATGTGACAGGAGCACAGGGCAAACAGGTGTCACAGGGAGGAGAAGCCCAAGTAAGCCCCAGGAGTGGAGTCAGGGTCCTGGCTTTGTGGAGGCAGCGTGAGCACTGAGAACTGTGACTAACTGCCCTCAGAATCAGGGTAGAAATCGGGAGTGAGCACCAATACGGGCAGTGGGGAGTGGTGTAGGGGCCAAAGCCCCACACTGCTCCGCTGCCACGCTCTCTGCTGCCACAGGGCAGAGAAGGGCTCTTCTGTAGGACGTGCCGTGTGCTTTGGGAAGGAACCCAAGGCTCTGACCAGGCAGCTCAGTTGTCAGGAACTTCTGCCCCAAAGTGGAAGAACCTCCGTCAAGGCTGAGTGGGTGCCGTGGGGCGTCTTTCTGTTATGGAACACGTTCCCAAAGAAAAGGGGAAGTCATTAAATCCAAACTAATGGGCTATTTGCCCACCGATCTGTTGTCTGTGACGCGTAACCTGCGCCATTCCCTTTAAGAACTGAGTCTTAGCTACAACCACCGTACTTAAAGAGAAATAATACAACGGAATCAATTCTTAATTATTCCCTCCCTAGAACGCAGGGATGCTCTCTGCGAATAAAATCCGCAGATGGCTCCAAATCCTAGTATCTGTCTGAGCTCCAGGGTTCTCCACCTGCCTTTCCAAGAGGGCGGAGCTGCTTTCTGTCCTGGTTGTCACGCCCCACCGTGGAAACACAGCAGGGTGTGTGTGCGGTGGCTTTGGCCTCGTGCGTACTTACAGTTCACAGAGGCTGCAGAAGGGGAGGGTGGCTATTCATTGAGCACGTGCCATCCTATGAGCCATGTAAATGACCTGTCAGTATTGCATGGCTAATCGGGTTGTTCATCGCCATTGCAAGGGCCAAAGACCAAATTGCCCAAGGTCATTCAAGTAGTGGGTGGTGGGGCCAAGACTGGTCTGTGGTTTATCTGACTCCATAGTCCACACAGTATGTGGTCCCCAGACTGGATAATACAATCTCCCGGAACAAGACCTGTGACATTAATCTTTGTGAACTCCTTCTGGGCTATGGCTGGGATTATTCCGGATTGCTTCATGTTGACCTTGCCCCACCTCATCTACAGTGAGTACCAGGAGCCGCCAGTCCCCCAGTGGATGCCACCCACCCGCTTCCCACAGGTTTGCTCCTTCACTCGATGAGCACCTGTCAAAAAGGCGTGGCTCTGACCAGGGAGCCGGTCATCTTCACACACAGAACAGTCTATGAATTAAACATTGCCCAAAACGTAAAGCAATCGCCCCTGGGCTTCAGCATTTGATTCATATTTCCTCTAATTTCAAATGAGAAAACTTATTATTCAAAGCAAAGCTGCTTGTCACTGAGCTTTAAAATCCTACCATTCATCACTTTGCCACGGAAAGAGCTGGGATTAAGGATGGGGCTAAAGACATTTCCCAAATGGAAACCATGTGGTCACAGCCCATCTACACTTTAAAGACTCCTCCCAATGCACATCCACTTTGAGGCACGAAAAACTCTTCAGAGAGACTTTACTGATTTATTGTGTAAAACAACACCCGAGGACAGCAGTCTCACCATACCTGTTTTGGGCACTGATTCTTTTTATTGTTGTGGTAAAATGCACATAACATCAGTTTGGGGCATTTTGACCATCTCTAAGTGTACCACTCATGGCATTGAGCACATCTCAGTGTTGTGATGTGATGGAGACTCCTGGACCTCAGCTCAGCCTCTACTCGGACCCTCCGTGCTGCCCACCCGCTCTCTGCACCCGGGTGCCTGCGTACGTGTCCTCAGCCGCAGCCCAGCAGTGCCCTAGCTTGTCAATAGCAGCAGTGCCCTGAATGACAACCCGTGAGAGAACCGTAACCTCACATATACACATGAAGGACGGCGTCCCAGCAGCTGCCATCGTGATTCCAGATCACGTTTGTCGAAACCTGCATATTTCTTTCGTTGCCTTCTGGGGTCCCTCGGACCCCTGACGCTTAGAAGTAGGCAAAGGCCACTTTTAGTTTCTGAAAACCCACACCAAGTCTTTGGACTTTCTCAGAGTGCTACGTGGGAGTGTCCCGACGTTCCTGCCTGACCGCAGCACAGGGGCCTTGAGGACGGCCCTGGAGCCCCGCCCTGGCCCCACACAGCCTCCGCCAGTCCTCTGTGCCCAGCTCAGTGCCGACCCCACCCTCCCTTGTCCATCTTTGCTGAGTGAGGCCCTGACACTGACACCCAGCTGATTAGGACTTGTCTGAGGAAGGAACTGGGTCCCAGAGACCGTTTCCTCAGACGTGTGGATGACCCCCCTGCTGTGTGCTGTCCGTCCGTGGCGTGGAGCAGAACTGAGGGGTCACTTTTCTCAAGGCGTCCGAGGTGGGCTGCTGGTGCTTTCCTGGGTTTTGCCTTGAAAAGAAGCGACCTTGGTTTAAAAATTATTGGTGGCTCCTCCCGGACCACGAATTATATCTGGGAACAGCTCCTCCCCAGGGGAGATGTCAGCCGGGCTTTGATTCGAGACTGCTTTTCCAGCTGTGAGGAATCTCAAGTGTCACACACGTGACCATCCCTCAGGCTGTGGCACTTAGAGTTGCTTTTCTCCACCAAACCGTGTATGATCTGGCATAAATCTAGCACATTTGTGGTGAAAAGAGGCTGCTTAAGCGTCAGTGAAGCGATACGTGTGGCTAGAACCTTCCCGGCCTCTTCGAGTTGGGTCGGGTTCATCTCCATGCGCCATCCTTGTGCACGAGAGTGCGCAGCTGCTTCTGGGGTGTGCCGATGGAGGGTTTTCGGGGCACTCAAAGGTGTGGCTTCGAGTGTCAGACTCCATCGCCTGGGGCTTCTAGGCCTGTGTTCCACGGGTGGAAACTAGCTTCTCGTTCATATTTCATTTCAGAGCTAATCTTAGTGTCTCCCTCCCTCCCTCCCTTCTCTCTATCTCTCTCTGACACACACGTGTGCACGCACACACATCCCTCCTGCATTTGGGACCTTCTTCCTCTCAGGGTTTTGTCCTATGGAGCAGAGCTCTGGCCAGCAAACATCCCGAGAGGCAGAGTTGGCTGGGGCTGCAGCTGCCTTGACCTGTGACCCAGGTGGTGCCCAGTGTTCAGCCGGTGTTGATGTCCGTCTGGTGTTTGGCCCTTGCTCCCTGCAAGGTGTGCAGAGGCTGATGGAGAATGAGGATAGCAGCTCCGGCGGGTGCCACGGGAGCTCTGAGGGAGCACGCCAGCAGTTCCCCATCGGCCCAAGCAGGCGAGCGAGGAGCAGCATCAGGCCCAGAGCTGCTGGGTGGGAAGCGGCAATGGAGACGTGACTAGACACGCAAGTGGCATGTTTGTCGGCAGGTGGGAGGGACCCAGCAGCGCCTCAGGAGCAGCCACGAGGTTAGCACCCCTCATGGGACTCCGGCTCCCTGGAGGGCTGGAAGACAAAGTCCGAGAGAATTCGGGAGAAATCACAGACAGCAAAGACGGCGGCCCAGATGAAGGTGGCAGGAGGCAGAGCCCGAGACACCAGCGTCCGGCCTGTGCCGGATGGGCAGCCAGCAGACTATGGACACTGGAAGGGCCGTGAGCTCTTCTATTTCACATCCTGGTGAATAGCAGACATGGTGACACAGGCAGAAGGGCAGCCCCAGTGACGTGGCAGTGTGGACGCTCTGAGGCGCATCCACCCTGGGTGGCCTCGTCGGACCACATGGTTACCGTCACTTCTAGAATCCGAAGCTCACCACAGAGAGCTCCGAGGGGCCGTAGGCTGTCCTTTAGACACGGGCACCAGGGGTGCTGGTCCTGTGGGTAGGACAGACCCTCACAGCCACCAGCTCCATGGTGCCATCGGTCTGATGGGGCCCTTCCACCCACATCGGGAGGAGAACTCTGTCACGGACCCCAGCAGCCCCACCCACATCCCCAGCGCTCCCTTGTGCCCACCCCGCCCAGCCCTTGCTTTTTCTCTGGAGCATCTGCTTATAGAGCAACCTGGGTACACTCGTGAGGCGTGAGCCAGAGGACGCCGCGGCCCATCGCAGGCCGGTAGCTTTCCAAGACGGTGTCTTTCCGTGTCTCCTAAAGTGAGTGTTGGGGGTTGGGAGGAGCCCCCCTCCCGGTGGCTCTGAGAAACAGTTCACTTCCCCCCTTTGCTCCAGCCGTTGCAGGCTCAGGGGACCCAGTTCTGGCTGGCTGCTCTCCCCGGGGGTCCCAGCAGCAGGCAGTGGGCGACGTTGACAGAAGTCGGTGCCTTGGCGACGTTTCTCCTGACAGGAGCATGAAAGTTCGCTTAGAGCTTGTGAGAGCTGCCGCTGTGCTCAGACGTTCAGGCAGGCGTGAGAAAACGGGACGTGATGGAGGTGGGGTGGCATCTCCAACGGCTTCCGTCCCCTGCACAGAAGTTTCCTGGCCTGGCTCCTGCTCCCCCTGTGCAGCATGCTCCTCCTCCCCATCTCCCACCTGTAAGGGGAGGAGCTGTCTGTGAGCACCGTGCCAGGCATGTGGTGGCGTGCAGAAGCTGCCTGTGCCCAATGGCCTGCTGATAATGTGCTTTGCTTCTCATCTCTGCCCCACAGAGCCCAATGTCCCCCAGAACCTCACTGATGATGCTCAGCCCCGCACACGTGCATCCCCTCATCCTGGCTCCAGGTTCAGGTGCTCTATTTCCCTTGGGTTTGGACAAATGGACGATGACACATATCCACCATCGTGGTATCGGTGGTTTCACTGACCTAGAAATCCTCTGTGCTCCGAGCCTTCATCCCTCCTCTTTTGCCTCAACCCCTGGCAACCTTTGACCTTTTTACGGTGCGTGGCCTTTTCAGATTGGCTTTTGTCACTTAGTGACATGCATGTAAGGTTCCTCTGTGTCTTTTCATGACTGGATAGCTTGTTTCTTTTTAGTACTGAATACTATTTCATTGTCTGGCTGGACCAGTTTGTTTGTCCACCACCTACTGAAGGGCATCGTAGTCTGTTTCAAGCTTTGACAATTATGAATGAAGCTGCTATCAACGTTCACGAGCAGGTTTTGTGTTGATGTAAGTCTTCAGCTCCTTTGGGTAAATACCAAGGAGCACAGTTGCTGGGTTGCGTATGGTGAGAGAACGTTTGGTTTTGCAAGAAACCGCCAAACTGTCTTCCAAAGTGGCCGCCTGTTTTGCACCCTCACCAGCAGTGAGCGGGAGTTCCTGTGGCCCCACATCCTCACCGGCATGTGCTGTGGTCAGCGTCCGGATTTCGGCCTTTCTATTAGGTGTGTGGTGGTGTCCTGTTCTAATCTGCATTTCCTGATCATCTATGACGTAGAGCATCTTTTCACAGATCGACTTGCCGTTTATCTTATGTGGTGGTGAGGTGTCTGTTAGCATCTTTGCCCATTTTTTCATTGGGCTGTTTGTTTCCTGATTGTTGAACATTAAGAGGTTTTATATATTTGGACATAGTCCTTTATCAGGTATGTTTTGCCAATATTTTCTCCCAGTCTGTGTGGCTTGCCTT
This sequence comes from Craseonycteris thonglongyai, assembly GCA_004027555.1. Lineage (NCBI taxonomy): Eukaryota > Metazoa > Chordata > Mammalia > Chiroptera > Craseonycteridae > Craseonycteris > Craseonycteris thonglongyai. The sequence goes on from PVKE010032006.1 coordinate 13,224, forward strand.
TTTTAGTCTCTTCAGTGTCTTTGGCAGAACAAAAGATTTTGTTTGTTTGTTTGTTGTTGGGTTTTTTTAAAGATTTATTTTATTGATTTTTGACAGAGATAAACAGAGACAGAGAGAGACAGAGAGAGACAGAGAGAAGGGGGAGGGCCCAGAGCAGTCTCCATAGTTGACAGCATTAGTTTTCCATATAGTTTCACTACACAGGTGGGCAGAGGGCTGCACAGGGCAGGAACTGGGCCGGGAGCCTCCCACATAGGTCCCGGCAAGAACTGAACTGGGGGCACTCCCCAGTTCAGCATATGGGTCCGCCTGGGCCGGGGCCAGGATTCGATCCTTGGTTCCCGGGGCTTCAAAGCAAGCACTTAACCCGCTGAGCCATCCCAGTTTTCCCAGAACAAAAGTTTTTAATTTTAACAACTTATCTTTTTTTTTTTTCTTTAATAGATTATGACGTTAAATCTAAAAAGTCATTACCAAACCCTAGGCCACTTAGATCTTTCTCCTGTGTTATCTGCTCACATGGCTTTGGCCATTTCCCTGTTTCTGATTGTGCACTCTGTGTAGAACATCACATTCAAAGGCAGGGCCATCCACCCATAACCCACAGTGGGCTCGGTTCTGGAGGCAGGTCCCTGATGGCTCTGAATTCATCCGTGTCCACCAAGCACAGCCCTGTTGTTAAATGTTCAGGCCCTGGTCCTGCTCATGTCCACGGCCTCTCACACTCAGTCCTTGAAGTTTGGAACAAACTGTTCTGTTGTAGCCTGGGCTGCATCCTTTGCTTGAAGGACATTTTTTGACCCTCTTTTCTGTTTCTCTACAGTTATCTGTTCAGGGTTCCTTCTTCATTCTTTCCCCGTTTAGTAATTTATATTTTCTTTGCTCATACTTCAATTCCTTAAGAGTTCTAATTTTTATATAATAGTAATACAGTATTAGCTTGTAGCTCTTAAATTTCCACTGTATCTGTGGTTACATTGCCTTTTCCACTATTAATTTTTGGTAAGTTGGGGGTTTGAGGCATCATCTTTTTTCTTATTAGACTTCTAGTGGAAGTTTGTGTATCTTTCCCTAAAATCAAGCTCTTAGGCTTATTTATCAATTGTGCTTCCCTTTTGTAGTTTATTAATTTATATTTTTATTACATACTTCTATTCCTTCCCTGAAGCTTTAACTATTCTACATCTGACTCCTTCATTTGAATGCTTGGTTTTTTTGTTTCCCTTTTCTTCGTTGTAAGGAAAGCATCGGTGTTCCAAACCCCCATGATGGGATCCTCCCACCGTGAGATTTAGTGCCTTCCTATCATTACTTTCTAAGTATTCTGTAATCATAGTTTCGATTTCTTCTTTCATGTAAGAATTACTGAAGAGTGTATTTTCCACTGATTGGAGAGTTGTGTTTTCTGTGGTTTTAATTTCTAATTTTATTAGGTTATGATTAGAGAACGCAAACGTATATAAGTTTTGCTATTCGGAAATCATGAGGGCCTTCTTTGAGGCCCAATATCGGATCAGTCATATTTTTGTTTCCAGAGTTTGATCACTTGTTACTGAATTATCTTTATTAGTGAAGTTATTAAGACCCTCTATACGTCCCCCATGAGGGCTAGGGAGAATGATTTCCCGTCTGATCTGACACTTACTAGCTGTGTGACTGTGAAACAGCCTCCCTCAGTAGTGCAATGGGACGATTGGAAGTGTCTGTCTCCGTGGCTGTGAGGTACCCTGGGAGGCAGTTAGAGAACGAGGCCCAGGCCCCAGAACACGGTGACGCTAAATGCCAGCTGCTGTCGAGGTTTCTCTCTGTCCAGCCGTGAGCAGCATGCCATTCTTTATTCAATGACTTCTTTCCATTTCTTGGCACATACCAGCTCATGAATAGTATGCCTTCATTTTGGACTTTTTATCATTAAGAGATATAATTGTGGGAAAGCTGGGATGGCTCAGTGGGTTAAGCACTTGCTTTGAAACCCCGAGGACCGAGGATCGAATCCTGGCCCCGGCCCAGGCAGACCCACATGCTGAGCTGGGGTGTAGCCCCCAGTTCAGTTCTTGCCGGGACCTATGCGGGAGGCTCCCGGCCCAGTTCCTGCCCTGCGCAGCCCTGTGCCCACCTGTGGAGTGAAACTATATGAAAAACTGATGTCAACTATGGAGACGGCTCTGGGCCTTCCCCCTTCTCTCTGTCTCTCTCTGTCTCTGTTTCTCTCTGTCAAAAATCAATAAAATAAATCTTTAAAAAATAAAGAGATATAATTGTGATATTTATTCCACTTTTAAAAAATAACTTTAAAAAATTGTACATTGTCATGGTGTTAATATCATGATCCCCACCCCCTTTATTGCTGTTTATTTTTACCTTATTTCTTTCCTACCCTTTCAGTTTTTAATCTTTCTGAACTTTATTTTAGATAGGTTCCTTGTAGATAGCAGTAGTTTGACCTAAGTGAGTTTATCCTAATAGGATCATTGAACCTGTTTACATTTATTGTCATTAACTACATGCCCTCTGTATTTATCATTATGCTTTATGCCTCTTGCCTCTTTCTTTTAGTGTTTACCTTTCTCCATGTAAATAATATTCTGATCTGGTTTTATAGTATTCTCAACTGACTTAAAGAGGGGATTCACTGTTTTAAGCTCTTCGTACTTTTCAAAAGAGAATTTGGATCTGCATATTTCTAATTATCAAGAATAAAATAGTCTCTTGTCTTGGAAGGACCCTTGAGGATATCTAGCTTGTCCCACATTTTATAATGTGAAGGCCTAACTTCACTTCATGTTCGCTTTTGCAAAATGCATCTCTTTACTAGAATCTGTACTTATCTGAAAAAAACAAAAGCACAACACAATTCAGAATCGAAAACTGTAACAGTGTGTAAGGGGTAGGGGGAGGTCCTTTGGAGGGTGGGTTCAAGGCCTTATTGTTGAAAATTGTCAGAAAATATATTAATGAGGGAATATGGCTATTTATTCAGATACTTTTTAATTAAAAAAAAACTCATCAGATTTCAGTGGAGTTTGCATTGGGAAAGCCAATTATGGAAAATCTTATTATTATCAGCTCCTACCCTTAGCTCTACCTGCTTACTTACAGTCTAGAGATAAATGATAAGGAGACACATTTCCATTTTTCCTTAGCTCCAAGGCCCCTCTCCCTGCCACTTTTATTGGACATAGCAGCCTGCCAGGACCCTCGCACTGAAAATTGCTGGAGATAAACATTGTATTTTAAATCACTTCAGGCAACCAGGCAGACTGGGGGAGGAAAAAAAAACATCATTTGAACAAATTGAAAACTGCAATGTTGCTATCAGATATTAAATTAATGTAAGTGAGATTGAAACAATATCTAATTAAAATAATTTGAAAAATGACTTGGAAATGGAAGCTGACACCGGCTTTTACCAGCCTGTCATGATTATCACCTCACGGCAAAGCTGCGTTTCCAGCAAAACCCTGCCCGCTCTCAGGAGATTTCACAGGAAGCCTGGCAGATAAAAGGCTCATTTATTTACTCAGTTATGGATGGAAAACAGGACGAAAGGACCTTTCTCGGGAGCTCCAAGTGTGGGTTTAACAAATTGACCTTTCAGTTTCCAAGGAGAAAAAGCCTTCAGACCCTGTGCTCTCATGTAAATTCTTGCCTTTCAGTCTGGGCTGTGTTCAGCACCTTCATTTCACACAGGGCATCAAAAAGACAAAAAAAAAAAAAAAAAAAAACCAATCAGGTTTGGAATGGCAAAATAATTAAAGCAGATGTGTCCAGCGCTGCAGGAGCCACTGGCAAGTAGATATATGACATGTAGCCAGCCCTCCCGGTGGGATCTTTGCGGGTTTCGAAGTGGGTGAGCTGAGCTCACTGCCAGAAACCGCGTGTGCGTGTGGACTTGAGTGGCCTGCAAATGAAGTGCCGAGGCACCTCTCAGAATGCAGATGGCAGCCCCGATGGTCTGTCTTGCATGCTCCACTGTCATCTGCTTTCGGGCCCTCCTCACATCTCTGCGTGATGAATAAGAGATAAGTAACCGGGAGGGGTTTGTCGTGTTGGGATACGAACTTCTGCACAATCCGTGGATTCGCGAAGTGATAAAGGGCCTCGGGCTCAGAAGACCTGGCTCTACTTCCTGTGGCCACGCTGGGAACAGGCCATGTCAGCAAATGCCAGCTGCTCAGAGTAGGAGGCTGGGCTCTGCTGGTCTGTACCTGGGACCACGGGCTGCCCCTGCTTGTTTGGTGCCAGTGCCATGCCTGGATCTGCTCAGCAAAAATCTCAGAGCACACTAAGGCCAGTGACTGCTCAGCTGGAGTCTGCAGACTCCTTCGATAGTTTTCCAAGAAAGAGTACAATGCAGGCAGAGCTGATGCTCACTGACAAAGTCTCTCTTGTGTTGGGGGAGTTGGGTGGGGCGTAGTCCCAGTAAATTGGCAGGGTTCCATGAGCAGAGCTCACCAGACCAATCAGATTTGGGTTTGGTCATGTGGGGGAGGGAGCAACACGGGAAAGATGGCACCTGCCCATCGGCAGCATAGAGGACCCAACTCAAGAAGAGTGGCAACTTTTTCCCCAGCCCTTGTCCCCAAGCCACACACTTCAGTCTGCCCCCTGTATGACTCCAGGGCTCCGTGAGTCACCGTCTCTCTGCCTGAGCCCCTGGTGAGTGCCTGCGAGTGACTACGTCTATGTGTGGGCACTTCGAGACGATGTCTGTGTTTTCCGCAGCCTCTGTCTCACCCAGATGGTCATGTCTCTACTGATTTTACATGTGAGGCTCCTCTTTGCAGTACCAGTACTGAACTGGGGAGTCTGGTGGGAACCTGGGGGTCCTCACTCCTCCGGGGGTTACCTCTATGGCTCATTCTCTCCTGATTCTCTCCCACCACATAGAGGTTTGGGGCTGGCCCATTTCAAATCTTTGCTCCTCCTACCAGTCTTGATGTGACCTCTTCTTTTTATCCTTAGTTATAAAACTTCTGCTCAGCTAACTTCAGATGGTTCTCCAGGTTTGTTGTTCTGTTTAATATAGTTTATTTATAATTTTAATGTGTTCATGGAATGGAGCAAGCACAGTGTTTATCTATTCCTCTATCTTGGGTCTTCCTGTAGGCATCGTTAACTAAATCTCTAACAATACTTTTTTTTAAGTGAAGGCTATAACAGAAATTTTAAACTCAAGAGGTAAGTTTCAGGACAGATTAGATACAATGGAAGAAGGAATCAGGGAAATAAGAGGCAGAACTGAAGAAATTATCCAGAATGCAGTCTACACAGGGATAAAGAAATGGGAAATATGAATTTTTTTTTTTTTTTTTTATCTTTTCACATTTATAGAGAGAAATTATCTTTTTGTCTTCAGTGCATATTTATTTCTATTTTACTTTTTGACAGATAGAGAGACAGAGACAGAGACAGTTAGAGAACCGAACTGTGGGAACTCCCCAGTTCAGCACGTGGGTCCTGCCTGGGCCGGAGCCGGGATTCGATCCTCGGTCC
>PVKE010032007.1:0-18719 GCA_004027555.1 Craseonycteris thonglongyai
GGGGGGGGGGGGGGGGGGGGGGGGGGGGGGGCGGAGAGAAAGAGAGAGAGAGGAGGGAGGAGGGCCCAGAGCAGTCTCTATAGTTGTACATCATTAGTTGTGACACGGTTTCATTCCACACAGGTGGATGTGGGGCTGTACGGGGTGGGAACTAACTGAGGGCCTCCCACATGGGAAGTGAAAACCTTCGCTGCTGAGCCATCTTGGTGGTTACCAGTTGTGCTGCAGTTGAGCATATGGGTTTGCGGGGCTGGGGCTGGGAACTGAACCCCAGACCTAGTAATTTCAAGGAAAGTGTTCAACCACTGAGCTATCCTAACATCCCCTCATTGTGGTCTTAATTTGTATTTCCTTGATGATTAGTGATGTTGAGCATCTTTCTACATGTTTATTGGTAACATTTATGTCCTCTTTGGAGAAATGGCTATTCAAACCATCTGCCCATTTTTTAATTGGATTATTTTTTGCTGTTAAGTTTTATGAGTTCTTATACATTTTAGATATTAACTCCTTATCAGATGTAGCATTTGCAAATATCTTATCCAATTCAGTACATTGTCTTTTCATTTTGTTGATCGTTCAGAGAGTATATTCTTGACCAAAATGAGGTAAAAAAGTGTTAAACAATTCTGGTGACATAGACAAAATGATAACGTTGAGTAGCTTTTGTTAGATAAAGTTCCCATGTCTATTATAAGCTAGTTGTTGTCTTTGTTTCTAAGCTAATTAAATATCTCCGGGTATTTATTAACTAGCTCTTCTATGGTTCATATGAATCAGTCACGGTTACTTTTGGTGGCACTTTCATTAGTAGTGATTAAGTCAATCAACTATCTGCTGTCACGGTGCATGTGGCAGAAATATTTTGGAAAAGCAACTCAAAAGTTGAAATGTAATAGCATTACTACTTAAACTCCTTTTCACCTGGCTCACAAACATCTACCCTATGTCGAAATTCATCAGCAGTAGAGGATAAACAAAAAGCTCCAAATAGCCTGTGTTAGATATACAGCTTGTAAAGCCACAGTGCCTATGCCACTTTTCTGATTTCATGTCGCTGTCACCTACGTTATCACATTTGCTTCTCATGACAACTATTTGCAGTATTATTATCTCCAGGACACCAAAAAAGAAACTGAGGCTCCCAGAGCTTAAGTGACAAACTCAAAGCGACGTAGCAGTCTGGGTTGTCCATCCACCACTTTCACAGCCTCCCTCACAATACACCAGCACTGACATGGATATAAATAGATGTTTAGGAGCTACATGTGAGACAAAAGTGGGTGTGGTATATTTAGTAGCTTCTCCCTCATCAGTTATTTGATTATTCCTCTATTTAAAACAATCCATGTTCCAAATAGTTCATATAGTAGGTCTAAAATTTTCCCCTTCAATACAAAATTTCCACCAAGCTCTCTTTGATTAGTCTGTTAAAAGCCAAGCCTTTGTCCATCTAGAAGTTTTCCATATAGGCACACCTTGTTCTACTGCACTTTGCTTTACTGTATTTCACAGGTGGTTTTTTTTTTTTACAAAAGCAAGGAAAACTCTTCTACCAGCAAAAAGATTATAACTTGTTTTATTATGGTGGAGTCTGAAACCAAATCTGTGCTACCTCCGAAGTAGGCTGGTAGTTGAGTTCAAGATGAGAACAATATGCTTGTACTAATGTTTAATTTAGTTAATGACCAGTGAACCCAAGGACCTGGCCTATCAAAAAGGTATTAAAGCAATTAGCTTTTAATAAAACTAAAGCTAATTTTAGGTAACCTCTTCCTGTCCCTCTTGAAGGTCTACACCATTTCTCGTCTGGCATGCTCTATCGATCTTATGTATCCTCAGTCTCTCCCTATCTTTCCCTTTTCTAGCCTTAACACTGGTAGGAGGATGTTCTTTACAAAATACAAACCTAATCAACCCGAAATCTCTTAATGAGTCCCCTGTCACCTACCGAATAAAGTTCAAATGCCATCTGCTTGCACATTTCTGATCTCTTTTTACTTGTATATGTACTATCTCCTTTTTGGGCCACACTGAGGAGCTAAATGAGGTTCTCTGAACATGATATGCTCTCTCATACATCTGTACCCCTACATGTAGAACTCCTTTCCCCTAATTCAATGATCAGGTCAATGCCAATAATAACAGTAAAACTTAATTCTGCGCCAGGCACTGGACAAAGTAGTCCTTCCTCTCATGAACCAGAACATGGAAGGGAGGGGACCTGAGACTATCGCTGCTGCTGCCAAGGCTGCGGTCACTTACTTTGCAACAAGGTTTCGGTCAGGAAGGAAGTGTGTTCCCTGAAGAGCCACTTGAGGAGAAGGAAAGAGTGGGTTTTTGCTTCCACCATGATCAACCACACAGTAGCTGTCTACTTCGTTCATTTCAGTTCAGAAAGTGTTGGGTGTGTGCTAAGGTCACGAAGCTGAGCAAGCCGGATCCCTTACCTCGTGGAACTTTCCAGCTTAGTAATGGCAACAGACACTAAGGAAGAGATTCTTTTCAATATAATGTGCTTATGATACTGATAAAAGCAGGTACGAAGGACTGAGACTGAGGTACTGATAGTGGGGCTGGTAGTAGAGTGTCAAGGATGAGTAACAGTCAGGTTGATAAAGGTGGGAAGGCTGGCTCAAGCAGAGAAAGGTCACAAGAAAGATCTCATGCTAGATGCTGAGTATTTCTTGACTCTGCTCCTCAGCTTACACTATACCACCCTTGAGGGATTCTTACCTGGCCGGCCCTTTTAGGAACGAGTGCCATCAAGCCAACTTAGTTCCGGGCAGGAAAGGGGAGAGGTGACAGGGGTCAGTGTCAGGCCTTGTGTGTTATGTGAAGCACCCACAATTGCTTTGTACACAAGTGTGGGTGCTGTAGGGGTGAAGGCCTGTCAGCGACATAGTTATGCTTATGTTCTGGCCAGATCTATGGTTCCTAGTCTTTTGTATTCTAAACATCAGTCACATGGAGTGGTGGTATAGTGGTGGGAAAACTGTATAAAAAACACAACCCCGTTTGTTTATAAGGTTAACACAGTTTATAAGTAGGCACATACTTCTTTGAAAATTTAGTATTTATGATCACAGTCATTTCACAACAGGAAGAGATTTTAAAGAAGTGTCCTTTAAATAGTAAATTTAAACTTATTGTATTGGAATAGCCTCATTTTTTTATGTTAGATTGGTTGAAACGTCATGCTGGGCTAGGGCACTGGAATAGACAGAGCAGGATGGGACTATTATTTAGACAGACTGAGAGGAACAAGACTGGGATCAGGGAGCCCAACTAATCATGAAAATGATAGCATGATTTTAAGACTATTATAAAGTTTAAGATAAGACTGGCTTTAGAACTCAATTTCCATTTTCTGATTTTCCTCTAACCGATGTCTGCGGTTTGGGAGCCTCTACAGAATAAGGGTTTTGGCTGATTCGTAGACAGCCACGGAGGGAGGGTAGAAGTGGCAAGGGTAGAAAAGAGACACGCAAGGGGAAAGCTTGCAACCTGAAATGAAGACACTAAAGCCACTGTATCCACAAACCAACAGAGGGTTCTCTCTGGGGCCCCAACCTGGTGCTTATTTTGCGTTATTGTGAAGCTTACCAGGCGAGGATCCAGCTTATTGCAGCTAGTGATGCACATGAGGACTCGCTAATACTGAGAGGCATGAAGTGGGACAGGTTACTAAACGAACCCTACAAGGTGGCAGAAGCAACCAAAGCCCAGAAAATCCACTTCATCTCAAGACGAGTGAGGTTTTTCACAAGGCCTGGCGCAGAATTAGCTTTTATTATTATTATTGGCATTGACCTAATAATTGAATTAGGGGAAAGGAGGTCTTAATGTAGGGGTCCGGATGTATGAGAGAGCGTATCATGTTCAGAGAACTTCATTTAGTTCTTCAGTATGGACCAAAAAGGAGATACTACATATAAAAGTAAGAAGAGAATCAGAAATGTACAAGCAGAGGGCATTTGAGCAAAGTGGGGAGAAGGTAAAAAAGACCATTTGCTACTGCATACAGCAGACAGAGATGCAAGATCAAATTCTGTGTGTTATGAGGCTGACATCCTAGTACAATTCTGTATGTGAATTATACCCACCCTGATGGATGATCATAGATGTGTTTAGGTGTGATACTAGTAAATGAGATATCAGGACACTCTTACTATAGGTCCTCTAGAGCAAACAAGAAGCAGAGAAACTACAACTGTGATGCTAAGCCTGCCCAGGCTAGGTAGGTTTTGTTTTTATTTTCAATATAAGGGCAAAGATCTGTTCATTGGAATTCATCCAACTCAGATCCTGAGGTTCAGCAAAACTTTGGAATGAGCCTCACAGTTCTGAGCCCCATTTTCCTTTTTTTCCCTACCAAAAGCATAGTTTTTAATTCTAGAGTCTGTTAAATTTAAAAATGTTGCCTCTGTGGGGGAAAGGTTCATTTTTGTGACTCCAACGACATGAAGCTTTATGGAGAAACAGGAGTCCCTATGGAGAGAAGATGGAGGTTTAGCCTATCTCGTGTCCTGAGAACCAGGCCACCAGGAAATGCCATTGGAGGTTCACTAGACTTTGGGAGAAAGTAGTAAATTAAGGTTCATAATCAGGGATTTTGTTAAAGGCAAAATTTCAAGGAATTTTGCGGGGTCAGTAAAGCTCAATACCTTACAGTATCCACTGATAGAATTTCAGTACCAAACAAATTAATACTTAGCAAAAAGATTCTAAAGAATCAAAGATACTGTTTTCACTAATACATTTTAGACTTTTAGAAACGAAGGTTAAAACTGAAAGGGCACCTTGTATAACCAGAAGATGGTTGTCCAATGTCACAAACCTTTCCAGAATTCACCCTGCTGCACCCTGAAACGGTCGTAGTATATTTCTTGAGTCAATAATCAAATTGAAAACCTTTCTAATATTTAAATTAATCTGGCAAATCAGTCACATATTTTTGGAGTTTGAAACCGTCCCTTCCTACCAAAGCATATCTCAACCTCATACCTCTACTTCCTGCAATTAACACTATTTCAAGAAAATATCAGCACAAATTAACGCAAGGGAGAGTGTCTGCATTACTTATTAAAAGCCTCATGCCAGGCACAATAGACATTTGAGTTCAAGTGCTGAATTAATGAAAATGGCACTTTGTACTTTCCATTCAAACATGCCTTTCCTTAGCACCATAGTTTAACGTCTTTCTAAATGTAGCTTTTAGTAGAAAATGACAACAATTATGAGCCCTTTGAGATTTAAAATCTGAAAATCAAATTATCAAGCCTTAATAAAAGCCTAATAAATTCCTCCGTGTGCTATATTATGTGTGCTTAATTAGTCCGAATCCATAAAGGTAGCGATGTAGAAGCAGAGTTTCTATGTTAGCTTTAAAGAGGCGTGATTTTTGAGGTTCTTTCCTCTAAATTTAATTTTTATGTGTATATTTAAAAACAAAGATTCAGAAACATAAGCCTGAAACCTAGATCACTCCTATAAATATATTAAGCAGATAAATTCCCTTGGAAGGTGAAAAGTGATTAGAAGCAAAGGTTCTTTACCTTAAACAGTATAGTCTCAGTTCAGTGGGCATCTCTTTATTATTGCTAACAGTTTATCTCTTACACTGATTGGAAGAGAGATACAATTTGCCTGTTGGAACCACCATTTCAATATTGTTTTACACAGGCCATAAATAATGTTTTAATGAAGCAGGAAGTCACTGTTACTTAGAAAATGCTGTTTGCCTCTCTGCTGCCCCTTAGAAAAAAAGCAAGTAACATTATTTTTAGTCTGATAATGTCAACCTTAAACAGGATCATTGGAGGGGAGGGAAAATGTAGCCTTGTCAAGTCCATGAGGATGGGTCCATCTAGCATAGGGTTTCCACAATGACTTTTACCTCAGAGGAGCAGGTAATTTGTCTGTGCTGACACTCAAGGTCATCAGGATGTCATCTTCCCTGTGCACCTTGAACCTACTACCTTCACCATACGCCCCACGCCAAGTAAAGGGGCGTTCTGTATTATGTATCCTTTTTCCTTCATTTCCACTTTTGAATTTCCCTGTAGCTATTTTCTTGACTGAGTTAGCCACTGTTTAAGTAAAACTATATGTGTCCCCAAATGGTAGTGAATAAAAGAATCATTTTTCCCATAAAAATCAAAAGACATAATGAAGACAAACAGGTAGAAGGCTCAGATGCTATTTCAAAAGATTCCAATGGACCACTCTCTGAAACTTTCAAATTTAGGTATATCTGTGGTTTAAAGAGGATCTGTAAAAAATATTTACAGACCTCTAATGTGCTATGTATGTATGAAGGGGGACTCAAAAATCCCGCATTAACTTCTGGAGGGCAGGCCCCCTGTCGTACTGGGTTCCCCCACTAGGTGAGTGTTCTAGGAATCCATTTGCATCCGGGTACCTGTTGGTGTTGTGAGAGGCTGTGACTGGCTTCAGTGAATTTTATTTGGAGACTCGTTCCACGCATTTTCCCGTTTCATGATGGGAGACTTACACGAACAATGTGCAGCATGACAACGCACCTGCCCACACCTTGCGCCGTGTTCAGCAATTTTTGACCCAAAAAAGCATGACCTCTGTACCCCACCCTCCCTATCCACCTGATCTCACCCTCAGAGACTATTTGTTTCGCCGGCTAGAAAAAAAAAATCCTCAAAGGGAAACGTTTTGCTCGTGTGGAAGAGGTGAAACGAAAAATGGCAGAAGCACAATCAACGAGTTTAAAAATGGTTTTGAACAGCAGAAAAAGCATCTCAATAGATATACTGAATCTAACAGAGAGTACCTTGAAGGTGACTGAAGCTTACACATGTAAGAACAAATACACAGTATTTTATAAATAAATTCCGGATTTTTCTGGGTCCCCCTGGTACTACTCAGATAAGCCATGTGCTTCCTCAGAGAACTGTCACAAATGAGTGCAAGGTAATCCAAAATCACAAAAATAAATCCTACACAGTTGTCACAGGGCTTTTGTTTGCTTGTTTTTTCTGCATGTCTTGTCTTGGAAATACACAATATGAAAATAATCAGGCCTCACTGTAAAGATCTTTTTCAAGAATAGGGGAGCTGGGATGGCTCAGCAGATTAAGCGTTCGCTTTGCAGCCCTGGAGTCTCAGGATTGAATTCTAGCCCTGGCCCATATGGACCCACATACTGAACTGGGGTGTAGCCCTCAGTTTGGTTCTCGCCGGAGCAAGCTTCCCATGTGGGAGGCCCCCGGTTCAGCCCCTAGCTCATGGGGACATGCCTCCCACATGGGAGGCCCGGCCCAGTTTTTGCCCTGCATAGCCTCTGCCCCCTGTGTGGAATGAAACCATGTCGAAAACTGATGACGAATAACTATGGAGACTGCTCTGGGCCCTCCCCTTCTCTCTGTCCCTCTCTGTCTCTCTCTCTCTGTCAAAAGTAATAAAATAAATCTTTAAAAAGAATAGCTAGGGACTCAGTAATCTCCCCTCTTTGTCTCTTATGTAAAGATATCCTCAAACCCAACCAGTTTGGTGGAACTAGAGGAAAGTGTTTGAATCTTAAAGCCTGCCTGCAGTAGATGTCTACACTGCAGCCACAGGACAAATTCACAAGGAGGTATGGTCTTAATAGAATAGTACTGAAGTGAACCAGGTGTCACCGTAGAGTGGGTCTCTGTGAGGACTCTCCATACCAGGGCAACGGAGGGTATGCTTTCACACAACAGAATATATTATGGATGTAATCATCTTCATCTCATTCTGCTACTAGTCGTCACTGAGCAAAGCCAATATGTATGGTCCCTGTCCTTCTAGAACTTAGTCTAAGGGAGGGTGATGAACCGTGACCAATTTATCCCACAAATGTCAAATGGGTGCTGAAGGGTGCTGTGAGAGTGTGTAGGTAGGAATTGGGCCTCATCTGAGACATCTGGAAAAGTTCTCTGAGGAAGCTCTGGGGGCGTGATCTGTGAGGTGACCAGGAGCTAATGGGGCAAAGAAGTGTGACAACAGCATTTCAGGAAGAGAAATAGCAGGGAGAGGCTCCGTGGTGGGAAGGGACATTTTCTTGAGGGAGCAGAAGGCGACGAGGTGTGCCTGGAGCAGAAAGAGCAGGGGGCGTGTGCGGAGAGATTCAGCCTCACACAGAAGGGTTTTGCCTTTTACCTAAAAAGAAGGAAAGCCACTGTAGAGTTTTAAGCAGAGAAGTGATATGATCATATTTGTTGGTACAAGAGATCATTCTAGTTTCCTTTTGACAAATAGATTTGAAAGGGAAACAAGGATGAATGCAGACAGACCAGTTAGAAGGTGAATGCTATTGTCCAGGCAAGAGAAGAGGGTTGCCCGGTCAACGCTCATTTTAAGTAGAAACATACAAGTGTTTCCGAGCCTGCAATCAGTATGGTGTGTTCTCTACTGGCAGATTTGCTCTTATTTGAATAAGGAGAGTTATGTTCTAGCCTAAAAGTGAAAGCATCTTTTGGCACAACAAATCTTTCTCCTAGAAAGACAAATCACGTGTAATTATATGTATGACTATAATTATCTCAAACTAAAAATACATAATTAGGTACGCAGGTGTAAAGTTTAGAAGTTGAAGATTTAAGAAGTTAAATGGGAAATTCATGTGCATGCGTGGACTGCGTTGTAAAGGAGACATTATTTCTATTTCTCTAAATTAAATAGCTCAGATTATAGACGGCATACAAATTTCTAGACTTAATCTGTCAATAACTCTATGAATACTATTATATGTGATTTGCTTGTAGTTCCTCTAGTCTCAAAAGAAGAGCAATGGAAATACGCAAGAAACTAACAGACAGCTGTAAAATAGAGGGCATGTTTGTGGTGCAGGAAGGGACATGGTGGGCCTTACACCAATCCCAGGGTTTGGCACAGAAGTTATCCAGCACCTGCAGGGATCTGGCCTGCAGCCTTCATCAGATCCTAGGAGCTTTTCCCTCTGAAAAGGCAGGACCAGCACATCAGATGCCAGCAGATGCTGAAAGCTGAAGGCAACGAAAGAACCGCTTTGATGCTCTGTCACTGGAATGTCAGGGCAAAATGGACAGCAATAAACAACAGTGTGAGCAGGATAATGTGATGCACTGTTATTGGATATAACTGAGATAATAAACTGTTATGGGAGGAAAACCGAGTATGGGGGTACGCTGCCTGTGCTGTTCAGCCAATAGACGTACACAGGAATTGGGTCCTAGAATAAGCGTTTGTTGTCAGAACACCAGTGACCTGAGAAGGCAGTGGGTTTCCCCTCTCAAAGATGGCCTATCTCCTCCAGCCAAGCTACCAGGGCCAGACCCCAGAGCCGCTGCTGAGCCGAGCAGGCTCAAGCAGCTGCTCCCTGCAAATCAGATGCTGAACTCAGTGGGGACATGAGGTAAGCAGCAGCATGTACCCTCTTGAATCAAGTACGGGTGGGTGAAACCAGAAACAAGAGACCTTCTGTGTAAACACAATCCAGTTCACTGACACGCATACGCTGAGATACATACATCAATTCACTTACAGAATACATGTGATGTTCATGTATGTTACAAACACATGTAAAACACCATACTTATACATATGTAAAACACATAATTTGTTTGTTGGCCTAATAATAAATGACAGTAAGGCCAGAAAGAAAAACAAATGCTTGTGAGGAATCTTAACACAGAAATAGCACTAGCCCGGTTTTAAGCTCACTTAATATCATATTGCTCTGCAACTATTCCAAATAAAATGCCTCTGCACAGCGTTTCTTTCCCAAATAAACAAGCACATGCAGACACAGATTTTGACTGTGAAGATTTAATTCACAACAGAAGGATGTTGCTTATGGAGTGAGAAGTGAAATCACAGTCCCCGTGGGCACATCCAGGTGCCTGTCAGCTTCTCGTAACAAGGCTGAGTAATGTGCTCGCGTTTCTCAGACTGTTTCCATAAGGCCGGTGTGGGTGACTGGTGGATGTCAGCATGAAACAAAGTGCCACCAAACTACTGATTTTCCTGAGGGTAACTCACAACTAACGAAGCAGCTTGCTTCCACTGCTGAAGATTTTGACCTAGTTTTTCTTTACATTACTTACGTAAAACATTTACAATACCCAAAACCAAAACAAGACATCAACAGAAGCATACAGTTTTGTAATTGTGCTTGCGTAATCAGGAACAATGAAAGAGACAATCTGAAGAACAACAGCTAACTATACTGGCTGTCTGAGAGAAAGGCATTGAGCTGGCAACTTTACATACATTATCTTAAGACCCTGCAAGGTGAGTGTTATTAGCTTCACTTTAAAACTACTGCCTCAGGGGGATGCCTGGATAGCTCAGAGGTTGAACGCGCTTGCCTTGTGATTGCTAGGTACTGGGCTTGATTCCTGGCTCCAACCCCTGGTAACTGCCAGGATGGCTCAGGGGCAAGGACTCTCGCTGCCCATGTGGGGGGGCCCCGGTTAGGTTCCCGCCCCGTGTGGCCCTGATCCACCTGTGTGGACTGAAACAACGTCTCAACTAATGATGTACAACTAT
Source organism: Craseonycteris thonglongyai (assembly GCA_004027555.1). Classification (NCBI taxonomy): domain Eukaryota; kingdom Metazoa; phylum Chordata; class Mammalia; order Chiroptera; family Craseonycteridae; genus Craseonycteris; species Craseonycteris thonglongyai. Next base: position 10,531 of record PVKE010032007.1, read on the forward strand.
GGAGACTGCTCTGGGCCCTCCCCCATTTCTCCCTTTCTCACCATCTCTCAAACAAAATAAAAATAAAATCTACTGGCTCAAAAACCGTGCCAGGCCATAGAACTTAGAAGTGATAGAACAGGGATCAAAATCATGTCTATGGAGTCCTGCCATGCTGAAAAGCCCATCTCACTCTACCTAACGTCTCTCAAAATATCACTGCAGAAACAAAGAACAGTGTGCAGAAAAAGAAATCAATAAACACAGATGCCTAAAATGTACCTAAGTCCTATTCTGAAAAAACCCCACCCAGGAGACAGTACACCTTTCCCCCCTTCCAAAGCTTCTAAGGTATCCAAGATGTGGTGCCCTCCCTACTTCACATGGCTTGATAATTTTAGGAGGATTCCACACCAAAGCAGTGACAAAGGCACACGTGTCAAACTTTCTGCTCAGGTTCCAGGGATCTCTCTGCACCTTTCCAGCTCTCTGAACTCCATTCATCTCACCACAGATTCTCTGGTGGTTGCCATTCTTAACTGTTGAGCCATCTCTCTCTATCTTCCTTACACATGCTGCTCTTCCTTCCCCACATTCCATTCACAGTTCAATCCCTTCCTCGTGGGCTCGTTCCAGCACTCTACAAAAGGGTTACAAAGCATTAAATGCTTGTTCTAGAAATTTTCAAAATGTAGAAACCCACAAAAGAGAACATGAAGTCACCCGGGGTTCTGTCACTTAGAGAGATCTACTATTAACATTGTGGTTGGTATATATAGTACAAGTCTTTTTTTTTTTTTTTCCTAAGCAAAAGTGTTAGTTACTTTAATAAAATTGATACCATACACATTATCAATTAATACTTAAATTTTTTTTTCACATACCAATGAACGCTAGGCCTATCATTAAGTATTCTTTTATAACAGGATTTTTAGTGACTGTATGATATTATATCATATGACTATAGTATACTTATTTAACTCATCAGTTATTGGCTATTTAGGTAGTTTTTAACATTTTATTAATATAAAGAGTTCTATAATGATCATCCTTGTAGATTTATTTTTACTCAGATCCATGGTCATTTCTTTATGATATTCCTCTGCACATTTGAAAGGACTTGACAGACACTATCAGGTTGCCCTTCTCACAGGTTTTCATTCCCAGCAAGACTAAGAACTAATGCATAGGAAATGGGTATCTGGCACATAATGAATAATCCCCAAAGTGCAAAGTAACTTGTAAGTGAATTAACCTCCTCATTCCACAAATATTCATTAACCATCTAAATATGTTGGGTACAGGGGATATAGCAAGTAGACACAGTCCTTGCTCTTAGAGAGCTTTCTTTGTATGAAGACTGAAAATGAAGGAAGTGATAACAATAACTGTTAAAAGTGTAAACACGAGCAGTCATGGGAATAGAGAGAAATGATTAGATTGGAAAGCTGTCCAGAGGCGGAGCTGCAAGTTCTGGGGCTGACTGAGTGTCCTGGGCAAAGTCAGGCTTCCCCGTGAGCCCTCCCAGCAGAGTCTCACCCTTCCTGCCACCACTACTCACCTGTCCTCTCGTGTTTTATTTCTATTTTCAACTTGACCGAGGGAAAACAATAAAGTTGCCTCCTGAACAACACGAGTCTCAACGGCATGAATCCATTTACACGCAGATGTTTTCCAACAAATATTGTGAAGGCAGTTTCTCTTCTTTAGGACTTTCTTAATTGTCTTTTTTCTCACTTACTTTATTGTAAGAACATAGTGTATAACATATATAACATACAGAATATGTGTTAATTGACTATGCTATCAGGAAGGCTTCCAGTCAACAGTGTGCTATGATTACTTAAATTCTGAGCGAGTCAAGTTACACAGAGATTTTTTACTACGTGGGGGATGGTGCCCCTAACTCCCACATTGTTCAAGGGTCAACTGTATTTTAACAGTTTAAAAGTCCTCTCCTAACTATAAAAGAAATCACTACTAAATATGAGCTTCATAAAGTTAACCTCCACCACCCCTCCCCTACACACTGATTATGAACAGAATGGGTCTAGAGAAAAATTAGGTAAAATAAAGCAACCACGTAGGTAAAAATGTTTTCCTAGGAGATTCTGTGGATCTGAATTATAGTTATTTTCATAACTAAATTTCTAGACATATTGTAATCAATGTGAAAAATAGTTCTCATGACCATAAAAGGCTACCAAAATTGGTTAGCAGTAAATAGCCTGAAGGTTTCAAAAAGTAAGCAATCAAAACACACAGTAATTACATTAAAAAAATCCCTGCACTTTAGCATTTTACAGAGTACAGCATTTAGCAATCATGGAAGCTAACAACTTCTACAAGGTAAGTAGCTCATCCATTTCACGTAGACAAGAGCCAAACGATTAAAACTTTAAAAATCATGTCTAAGGAGTCCTAGTTACACATTGCTTTAGAAACAGAGCATTAATTATTCCCTCAAAGAGCAAATATATAAAGATTGGAAAACATATTAAGACTTTGATAGAATTCTGATCTTTTTAATTACATGATGATATGTGAAGTCAAATAATAATACTGATACGTAGATAATGACTTACTCATCATTTGATCATTTGCCTGAGGTATAACATACACTTAAATGAGAAATGAAGGGATCAAAAAGAAGGTACGATGAATCAAACTGGATTCTGTAACATGGGTTTTATATGTATAATTTCTTTGTAATTAAGTTTTAAGCAAATACATAAAAATCAAGCCCAAATCTTCTTTCTTATATGTGTCTGCACAAGTGTGGGTGATGTGTGGGGTATGTACCCAGCACTGACTATATAAAATATTTTTCTAATATGTTCACATGTATGAATTACAGCATTAAGATAACCCAGTGAAAAAAAATGTACTTTTATTATTTCCATTTTTGGGAAGAGGAAACTTAGGCACGGAGCAATTAAGTATCTTTTCCAAGGTTACACAGCTAGTAAGGCAGAGTTGGGACTCAAAGTCAGGCATGAATATCTATGAAACACAGGTGACACCTGGGGTCTTCCTGCCCCTTCAGACATAAGCTCTAATCTTCCACTCTTTATCTTATGGAAAATAATTCAGGGCCCTTCTCCAAATGATTTTAAACATCTAGGGTCCTTGCATTTTCAAGGTCATAGCTACCTCTCAATTTCTGGTCTTCTGACTTAGTTTTGTGATTAAGTGCACACAGGGGAAAAAAATGCCAATCACCTAAAAGTGAATGGTAGTTATTGCCCCACTTTTTTCCCTCTTTTATTACTCTTCCTCTCACTTATGCTGACAGAAGAATTCCCTATACTTTTCTATGGCAGAGCAGTGAGTTCTATCCTTTATAACCTTGTTTCCTTCTAACCCATGGCCTCAGGTCTTTACTTCGTCCATTAAACTGTGTATCAAGGTAGTTTCCTACACAAAGCTTTTTCCTTTCCTGAGAGGAAGTCTGTTGCTCAGTAAAAGAATGGTGCCCTTCTCCTCATACGTGCACACAAATATGGGTGTGAGATAGCCTATATTACGATTAATATAAAATATTGCTGCTGATGATTAGGCAGCTGCCATACAGAACAAACCTGGCATATGCTCATTGACTTATCAGAATACAGACACAAGCAATCCAAGTTTAACTGGCATTAGGTCCACTCATTAAAGTCTTAAGTAAATCCATACAGGAACAATTATATTTCTTTGTATTTGAGAATCTATGGTTAGATTAACAGGGGTGGGGAGGTGAGTTAAAAAGAGTATAAGAAAGGATTCTGAAATAAATTTTAGAAAATGAAACAATGTTTCATAAATTGCTGACAACCGAAGAGTCAAGCAAAAGTACCTCTTGATACTGTCATGCAAGGCCACCTAGACTGAGACATGTCAGGCATCCCCCTGGAACTGAGCAGTGTCTAGTCTAAGTGGCTGCATGAGGTGGTCCTCTGTGTAGGGTACTCTGTCAGGCCATGACCAGCAAAGATAAAAAACAATTCACCTTTTGAAAAACAGTCTTTGCCTTCAAAATATTTTCTCAGTAATTAAAGAAAAACTGCATTAAGCATTATGTATACATATAAAACCTACTTCATTATTTGGGCCTGGAAATAAGTAACAGTTCAAAATGAGCAGTATAGTGGGTGTGGGCTCAGGGACTAGCATATACTATGTGATCCTTCAGAGCAAGGACATCATTAGTAGTCGTTTTGACACTTGAATTTGACTCCCTAAATGTTTGCTGAATGAATGTTTGTGAAGGTGATAAACAGGTTACTCATTAGTAAGTTTGGCAGTTGTCTGCTATGAAGAGAAGGAACTCTGTCTATTCAAGAGTATTCCCTTATTACATGGCTCAATGCCTGGTACCTATTGAGTGTTCGGTTCATATGTAACAATTTAACAGTACTTGGAGAAGACAGCAGGTTAAAGGCGAGACTGGGGAGGCCTCACTGAGAGTCCTGGGGAAGGAACACCTTCGACAAGGAAGAGAGAAACCTTCTGAGATAGGAAGGAAAAGGTCATGAATGAAGCACAGAATTATTTACAAAAAGAAAAAGAAAGTACATCAAAAAAGTCAGATGTCTCCAGCTTCCTATTTAATGAAAACGATAATAGAGTGATGTCTTGGAATTCGAACTTAATCTGTCCCAGAACCCTGTTTGAGTTCCAAAATGTTCGAGTTCCAAGATGAGTGGGCGTTGGGATAAATCTATGGGTAGGGTTGTACAGTTGATACGTCCCATATGAACAATGTGTTGGCATTCGGATTCCAAAGCAGCGTTTGGATTCCAAGGCAAAATTTGTTCGGATTCCAAGGTATCACTGTACCCATTTAAAAAGCAAAGACTATTATTTAACAGGAGTGAGGCTGGAGTGAGCAGGGTCTGAGCCTTGAGAATAACAAAGGCTGAAAATGATCATTGTGTGTAGTTGAGGTGGGGGGCAGCATGCTAGGGCAAACTACAAAGTTAAAAAAAATAGATATGAGCCATATTTCTCAAAGCAATGCTTTAATTGTTCAATAACTTTATCAAGAACTTGTGGAGAATTTAGAGAATTGTAAGATATGGCTCTTGTCCCTGAAAAGCTTAATAACAACCCAGAGATATTTCATGGTAGAATGTGAATATACACACACACACACACAAAAAGAAAGTAGAAGAGATAAGAAGGGCAAAACATACCATAACAAGAAAAACATTCATTGTTTTTTATTTATATTAAATTCTAAGAATTATCTCCTCTACTGTTATTTTTTCTTTTGCTGTTGTTGTTGCTTATTTTGCTCTTTATTGTCAATAAAGTTATTTTCTGGCTTTCATAATGGAACAGTTATTTTAGTAGGTGTCTGAGTTCTTTTGTTTGTGAAAAAATTGCTTCTCTTCAAGGTTCACTGAACAAAACAGGCCATAAACCTTTGGCTGAACACGGGGTCATTTCTTAAGGAGACAAAATAGATTCTTTTAAGAAATTTTCTTTGTGCAAATACAGGTCTGCTTCCGAACCTATTCAGCAAACAAAAATGTATTACTGTCCATCCATTCTGAGGCTGAGGCTGAGAGGGTTAAACTGAAAATCAAGTTATTGTTGCCTCTCTTTGGGTTCAGTACAACTTTTCTATAATTCTCTAGAGCTAGGCAGCTGACAGCATGGATTTTTATTGAAGAAATGCTGTGACATTTGTTCTAAATGTCACATTTCTCCCCCACAAACTAAAAATAGCATGTCACCATACCCCTACCCCTAATAAAATTGTTGGCTTGGAAATGACATTGATAAGCAAAATGAAGCATATAACCTTTTCTCCTTTTTTTTCTGGAAATGTTTTATTTATTCCTGAGTAACATTTGGTATCTTTGGTAGGCTGAGATCAAAGGGACAAATCAGTTAATTTTACTGCTGAAGTAGTCTTTACAGTATGGAATTGTCATTTTTAAAGCACGTTCCAGGCAGGCACTGCTGTCATGTGAGTAGTGATCTACGACTGACAGAAAATATCTGTAGGAATAATGTGTGCTCTCATAGCAATGTGACATTTTATGAGCAGTTTGACTGTTTTCATTACTATGATTTCAGTCTGGTGAAGAGTGAGTTAGAAAGCCAGCAATGGAATATGGAAAGCTGTCAGGATGAAGCTGATAGGACAACCTTGAAATTGGGCTGCAGTATTTAATGAGACTTTGTAGCAATTATCTGAAGCATTTTAAATATTAGGTTGACTTGAACATGTAAGCTGATCAATTCCAAGGTCACTGGTTACATTGATAGGAGTGTTTGGCTGACTGACACTAAAGGACATGTGGAATTCTGCTAAAAAGAACATATTGCTGGAAAACCTGGCCCTGAACTAAAGTCCATGAAAGCAAGCTCACACCAGAGATAATTTCTCTAAGACATCATCGCTTGTTTTGATTTTAGTATGGCAGGTAAGAAATATCTATGAACATTGCTTATGAATACTTATCCAACTTTTTTACTTTGCTCCTGAGGTGTGTGCTACTTGATAAGTGTGCAGTTAATGTGGAGCATCTATAGATGCTCACTACTCATGTGAACTGGGGTGTTCGGGACTATATCTATTTGCTATTTTGTTGATGCACAATTTTGAATTCCCAAATTAATTCCAGATTGGTAGATGAGATGAACTTACAGAGTGAATTTGGCCAATTTTCCAGTATTCGTATCTTTACATGGCTTCTTTACTGTCAGCGTATACAGTCACTTTCAGAATGTCCTGAAGGCATGACTTAAAAGTTTTAAATACTTTTATTAGCATAACTTAGAGCTGTCACTAGAAGCTATAAGGTTGTTTGGGCACTTGAGGATTCACAAAGGCTTTAGGATATACAGGCCACAAAATTGCAAATGTGAAAAGACCCCTATCCACAAATTATTGCAACCATACAAGTGTTATTCTCATTGTCGCCTACCAAAATAATTTTATTTGTATATAAATGCCCCTTGAAAGTGTTTTTTTGTAAGTTAATTATTGTGTTTCCTACTTTGCTGTAACTCCTAGTCTCCCAAATGTTGACTTACATTGCAAGCTCCTCAAGGGAAACTTCTAACTTAATCATCTGTATCCCTAAGTACCCAGCATACAGCAGGCATACAATATGTACTGATATTGCCTTCACAATATTAAAGCTAATGTCTTTTAGGATTCCAGACATAAAACTTCATCCTAGTATTGTAGGACTTAACTAAAAATTCAGTCTTCATTTCATATAGTTTATAATTTTTTAGTTATGAATGGTAATCTTTTCCATCTGGGAAGTATGTGCACTTACTTTTGGTCAATAGTCTGCAGCTTGCATTGTGTCTTGCCATCCTCCCACGCATACTTCCAATTTTATTATTTCTACATTTTTATCACTATACCGCCACTCTTAGTTTGAAAATACAGTCACTTTTGATTGCATCAAAAATACCTAGAAATAAATTTAACCAAGAAGGTAAACAACCTGTACTATGAGAACTATATGATGCTGAAGAAAGAAACTGAAGACACAGATCAATGTAAGAATGTAAAATGCTCATGGATTGGAGGATTAGTTAAGATGTGCATACTACCCAAAGCAATCTATAGATTCAATGAAACCCCTATCTAAATACCAATGGTATTTTTCACAGAACTAGAATAAATAATCCTAAGATTTATATGGAACCAGAAAAGACCCAAAAGAGCCAACACCACCTTGGGAAAAATAAACAAAGTTGGAGGCATCATGCTCACTGATATCAAACTATACTACAAGCCTACAATATTCAAAGCAGCATGGCACTGGCACAAAAACACACACAGATCAATGGAGCATAATAGAGTGCCCAGAAATAAACTTATGCATATCTGATCAATTAATCTATGACAAAAGAAGCAAGGGTGTACAGTAGGGAAAAGTCTATCTCTTCAATAAACGGTGTTGAGAAAATTGGACAGATATATGCAAACAAAAAAAATAAAACTGGACAACTTTCTTATACCATATACAAAAACAGACTAAAAATGGATTAAAGCCTTAAATGTCAGATCGGAAACCATAAAGCTCCTTAAAAAAAAACAAAGGCAGTAAACTGCTTGTCATTAGTCTTAGCAACACTGTTTTGAATATATCTTCTCAGGCAAGGGTGACAAAAACAAAAATAAACAAACGGAAGGAACTACATCAAACTAAAAAGCTTTTGCATAGCAAACGAAACCATCAAAAAACAAAAAT
>PVKE010032008.1:0-18720 GCA_004027555.1 Craseonycteris thonglongyai
GATACACTGCAGCATCAGGATCGTCTAACTTCACATCACGGCACCACCACCCATTCTCTGAGGAATTGGGGGAGAATGATACCATCTCTCTGAACCTCAGTGTAGCCATTATTGACATGGAGTTGATAATAAAAACCACCAAAGAGAGTTGTTATGAGGATAAAAGACAATAATGGGCATAATAAAACTGAGAGGCTCATTCATTCATTCTTGTATTAATTTGTTCCATAAACAGCAGTGGGACACTTCATGTGTCCTACTAAGTGCCCCTTATGTGGTGGACGATATTACTAAAGCCCTAAATGTCCTCACTTCCTTCTCTTTCCCTCCAAATGTGCTCTAGTTTTGCCATTTATCCATCTTCCGGTCTTCTCGATTTAAGCCCAGGGGTCTTAGTAACGCTAGCTTCTCTCATTCCATATATTCCAAATATCAAGACTTATTATTCCTTTCCTTTCTTCCTTTCTTTCTTTTTCCATCGTTACCAGTTTAGGACTAACCCTAGATCATCTCAAATCTAGCTTCATCTTTCATGCAAATCATGATGTTTTGACTGGAAATTCACATCCAGGAGGATTTTTGAATCAGAAAAGAAAAGGATCAAAGTGGTGCTTTATGAAGGTTAATTTGTGCTCCACATGAATTGGAGTGGGCAAAGGCAAGTAAGGAAACAAATGAGAAGTTTTAGAAATGTAAATATAATCAAGGAAGACAAAATACCGGTAATGTGCTAACTGACACTAGGTGTGGCTGTAACAGGGATTTTGAAGGAGCCTGTATGGAGGTGAAGTAGGTTTGGGATTTAAAGATGTTTCCATAATATAGTCTTGGTAACTAGGAGATCAATTATACTTTTTTTTCACAACTTCTGTAGTGCCTATTTATTGTCTATGATGCTCATATGTGTGTTTTCACCTGCTGTCTGGTATAGACTATTTTTTTCCACGTGTTACTGTCTCCTCAACTTGGTTACGAGCTCCATAAAGCATGGTCTATGTCCCATTATCTTTTTATTTAACAGTTTGCTTATGCTGAATTTAGGCTGTGCTAATAAGTGTTTAAAATATTGATTGCTAATGCATCCATTTTTGTTGTGTTTGAATGGTGTTGCAGGACCAGAGGGTGGGTGACAGTTTTCCTCCCTGCAGAATTATAGTTTTATAAACTATATTAGTTTATTGCTAAGGTATGTCTATTCCATTAAAAGATATATATTATTGGTCAAACATTTATATTATTTACAAAATTTATTTTTATGAATGAAATATAACCCCAGTAAAAGCTCCCACAAGAGTCTTGGAATCTAGGAGTATAGTGCCCCAGAGAGATTAATTAGCAGTGACATTCAAGAACCCGAGACCCCAGTAAATCCTCATGATGGGAAAGTCTCAATGGAAAGGGTTACTCACTTTCTGTCTCCCCTGTCCTCACAAATATGTATATTTCATCTGCCTGATGCTTGGCCTTTAATGGAAAACAAACACAAAGCAACATAGGAAGTGCACAAAATAGTCAAGATCAGCATATGCTGCATTTAGGCTATGTAGTAGGTCCAGGCAAGTGATTTTATAATTCCTTGAAGCACAGCTTCAAACAATAAGGCATAGGTACTAAATCCTTAGCAATAACAGCTGTGAGTAGAGCAGGCTGGTATGCAGTAGGAGAAAGCATGGGTGGGTATTTCTGAGCAATCTTTGAGCAGATGGTGTGTCTAAGTATTTGGGTGCACATCACTCCAGTCACATCTGAAAGCCAAACAAGATTTTTTAGAACTGTAAAGTCTAGCCAGTGTAATTGGTTCTGTGGTGATATCAGAGAAATTGCTTTACCTCCTTCTATCTAAGTAGGAGAAAGGAAAAAAAAAAGAGAGAGAGAGAGAGAGAAAAAAAAAAAGAGGGCAATAACTAGGGTCCAGAAGATCAATAATAAGCAATAGGAGTAACACTGGTTGAAGACTGGGGTCCTAGAAAAAAAGAAGAGAGATGTCTAGATTAGATTGAAAATATTAAAAGTTCTTTGTTAAGATGGGAATATAGGACTGTATCCAGGGCTAGGGCTAGGTAAAATCATGAGGCAAATAACAGAGTGTTAAGAGAAATCACATTATACTTGCTAGCATCTCTCATGTTATCCTGGATTGGTCATCTATTCAACATGTAGAAAAGACTGACTATCCAGAACGGTGTAACATAAGAATCAGACATTGTCTCAGCAGACAGGCCTAGATTTAAATTGCACACCAACACCTCACTGGTGTGAGAGCTTATAAAGTCACTTCACTCACTAGCATTTCTCATCTGTAAAATGGATAGGATAATGTCTATTTATCTAGAGTTACTGTGAAGATTAAATGAGTTAATGTATGAAAGTCTCAGCTCATCCCAGTTCAGCTTGGCAAACAGAGGACATTCAATTAATAGGTGTCATTTTTCTCTTCCCTCTTTCCCCATAGGAGATAGGGCTAACATACCCCACATAAAGGGCAGAATTCTTTCATTGGCTGCCGTTAGAGTGAGCACTGTCAAGCACTGTAAAAGGTCTGAACGTTTATGGTGCTGGTAAGCAAACAAGTGAACCTGCTATAGTTTCATGGATAGTGACAAAATATGAGACTCCTGCATTAGAGACAAAGTACTTTATTACATATATCTTAGTAAGCAATATAGATATCAGCATATTTTCTTTGCCTTCCTAGGCACCATTTCCATAGGGCAATGAAAGTAGAGCCAATTAACAGCTAGCCACACTATGAGGTGCATTATGAGAGAAGAGACCTGAGCTTACAGAACCCAAATATTTTAACATCCCTGGCCTGTGCTCTAGATGATCTTTTTCCTCCAAGGTTATTTGCTACAGAAACATCTTTGAAAAGACAGTCCAGAACAAAGGCAGTCAGTGCTTCTGTTTGCCAGACATGAAAGTATGAGACACATGGAAATTTGTCTTCCAAAAGGTAGGAGAGAAATAATCCTCTCTTCCCATCTTCTTACTGGGCTCATTTAGCAGTGGCAAACTTTGTGTACAACATCCCTTTTCTCTGTAAACATAGAGCATCATATACACCCTGTATCCCACTCCTCTCCTCCTCTACCCATTGTATTAGATTTTTAAACAGCATGGAAGGAACTCTTTGTCCCTTGAGCTCCTTAGATCAGTGTGAGAACCCACAGCATATAGGCTTTTGGTCTGGCCAGGACATGTCTTTTCTGTGGAAATTTAGTTTAAGCTTCCATTTAAAAAAAATGTGGGAGAAGAGGATATGAGTTGAGCAGACTAAGTCAAAGGAGAGAATGAGCTACTTCTCCTCCTCTCTACATGTGAGGAGCAGTTGATCTCAGCTTCAAGGTTAACACTGAGCCAAACTGGTGTCACTGAAATGTAGCAGGGCAGGTTAAGAGTCTCAGATATCTTTCTTCAGGTCCACGGGCCCAAGGCCAGCTGGATGTCTGGTGAAATTAAGAAGCCATCTACATGGAGTTATTTCAGGGACACCATGAACTCCACCCTTTTTAAAACATCTTCCTGCACCTGGTATTTCCATTATAGTCTCTTTGCCAAGAAAGACATGGTCTAAAAAGGGCACTGTTCCAATATAATAAATATAACCTCTGGGAGAAATGATCTCCACTATTTATAAATGCTCTCAGAGGTGGCCCATTCACTCAATACTCATATTTTGAGTACCAACTATACTATCCTGTGTTAGCCACTGGGCTTCAAATGTTACCAGTTATAATCCTCATTTTATGAGCCTCAGACTAGTGAAAATCAGAAATGTAAGATGCAATGTGGATGAAAAATTATAGGTTCATCATAGTGAATTACAGGGTGACATGGCAGTATAGGGGAGAGGGGAGGGGCACTCAATCTTATTTTAGAAGATTAGGACTTTTTTTAAATTTATTTTTATTTTTCAATTACATTTGACACAGTATTATATTGGTTTCAGGTTTCAGGTGTATAGTATAATGATGAGACTTTTATATAACTTATAAAACCCTTATTTTGATACATCTTGTTCTCATCTGACACCATATGTATTTATTACAATGCAATTGACTCTATGCCCTATGCTGCACTTATGTGCCTGTGACTATTTTGATGCTATGAATTTGTACTTTTTAATTTCTTCCCCTTTTTAACCCACTCTTCTCACTCTCCTCCCATCACTCCAACAAATCTAGTACCCATCTGAGGCAGCCATAATTATTGCAGCATTATTGACTATTTCCTATTTCTACGTGTTATACCCATATCCCCATAATTATTTGTAACCACCAAAATGAACAAGCCCTTCCTCTATTACACCTCCTCCCCCAACCTGCTTTCTATCTGGCAACAAATCAAATGTTTTCATATCGATGAATCTGTTCCTGTTCCACTTCTTTATTTTTTTTTTCCTTCTTTGGATTTCCCTTATAGCAAAGTCAACTTGCACCTGTCTTCCTCTGTTTGACACTCCTCTTAGTGCAATACCCTTCATATCTTTTGATTGGAGCTTTTAACTCATTTAAATTGAAGGTAAATGTTGATATGTAGCTATTGCCACTTTGTTGTTTATAATTTTGCTTTATCCCCTAATAGTAAAGTAATCCCTCTAACATTTCTTCTAATACTGGTTTGTTGGTGATGTACTCCTTTAGCTTTTTCTTGTCTGGGAAGCTCTGATTTTGAATGATAGTCTTGCTGGGTAGAGTAATCTTGGTTGTAAGTCCTTGCTTTTCATCACATTGAATATTTCTGCTACTCCATCTAGCCTGCAAAGTTTCTATTGAGAAATCAGCTGACAGTCTTGTGGGAGCTCCCTTGTAAGTCACTAGTTTCTTTTTCTTACTGCTTTTAGGATTCTCTCTTTGTCTTTAACCTTGGCCATTTTAATTATAATGTGTCTTGGTATGGTCCTATTTGGGTTTATCTTGTTTAATACTTTCTGTGCTTCCTGGGCTTATATGCCTAGTTTCTTCACCAAATTAAAGAATTTTTTAATCATTATTTCTTCAAACAGTTTCTCTCTTCTTCTCTGGTACTCCTATAATTTGAATGTTGTTATGTTTGATCCTGTCCCAGAGGCCCTTTAAACTATACTCATGTTTTTGGATACTTTTTCTTTTTGCTGTTCTGGCTGGATGTTTTCTGCTACCTTGTCTTCCAATGTGCTTATTCAGTCCTCTGCTCTATCTAGTCTACTGATGATTCCTTCTATTGCATTCTAAATTTCAGTTATTGTATTCTTCATTTCTGAGTGGTTCTTTTTTATGGTTTCTATGTCCTTCTTTATACTTTCTCTCTGTTGAAGTTTTTACTACATTCCTTGAAATCCTTATAACTATCATTTTGAGCTCTGTATCTGATAGGTTGTTTGCCTCCATCCTGTTTAGTACTTCTTCTGTAGTTTTCTGATGGTCTTCTATTTGAGACATATTTATTTGTTTCCTCATTTTGGATGATTGCCTGTGTTTGTCTCTATGAGCTATGTTTCCCAGTATTTCTGGATAGCCTTATATAGTAGGTACCCAGTGGGGTCCTGACACTATCTCCCTAGTCACTTGTATTGGATGCTCCTATAGATTCTGGTTTGATGCCAATGCTGAGCCTGGAGCTACTCAGCATAAGTCTCATAACACACCAATTTCAGTCATCACTTGACTAGGGCCTGCAGATTTAAGCAGTTTTCCAAGAAAATTTTCAATGTGGGTGGGGCTGGCACCTGAGAATGTACCTGTAGCACTGGCAGAGTTGGGTGGAGAGGGATCCCAGTGATTCAGCAGGGTGGAGTAAATGGAGCTCATCAGACCAATCAGGTTCAGATTTGGCCATGAGGTGATGACTGAAACACAGGAACAATGATACCTGCCAGTTAGATGTATGGGAGAAGAACCCACCCAGGAAAAATAGCTACTGTCTACCAACCCTTGTCCCAAAGCCACACACCTCAGTCTGTTTCCATATGCCTCCAATGCCCCCTGAGTCACGGTCCCTCTACCAAAGCCCAAGATGAGTACCAGTAAGTGACTGAGTCTGCTCAGGCACTTTAAGAATATGTCTGGGTTTCCCATAGTCATCCACCTCAACAACATGGTCAGAGTTTCCACTGTTTTCCATAGTCAGATGTGTGATTCCTCTTCCCAGCACCAATGCTTTGGACCGGGAAACCTGGTATGGGGCTGGAGTCCCTTGTTTCTCTGCAGGGAACCTGAATGGCTAAGATATCCCTACTTATTCATTACCACCACTGAAGGCTTGGTTTCTTCTTTGCCAGCTCCCCTCCTACTAGTTTCCATGTGGCCTCCTCTTCTTTATGTTCTTAGTTATAAAATTTCTGTTCAGCTAGACTTCAGATGGTTATCCTGGTTGGTTGTTCAATAATTCAGTTATAATTTTACTGTGTTCATAAAATGAAGCAGGCACAGTGCTTACCTACTCCACCATCTTGAATCTTTTTGAGATTTTTTTTTTCCTGGAACTTAAGTTTGATCTGAAACCCCATGAGTTAAATACGTTTTAATCTCAATTTTAGAGGTAAAGAAACTGAGGTTTTACCAGTTTAAATGCCTTACCTGATGTTATCTGGCATGTGAGTGACAAAGTCAAGACTCAAGCATGAACACGGTTTTAGTGGGTTTTCCCATAAATATATATTTCATAACATATTAGTTTGTCTAAATAGCTAGGGCATTAAGAAATAGGATCCACGAGAGCTGATTCTTAGTGGAGGTGGAAGGTTGAGGGGTATGAACAGGGATCATGTCAAGATAAATGTGTGAGGTGGGGTAGGCAAAAAGGCCCAAAACAGGTGACACTGCTTGAGAAGGCCAGGCCAATTGCTATGTGCCAGGGTAATGGAAGATTCTGGGGGATCTGTAGATTATCCCTAAAGAAAGTAAAGACTGTGGTGGAGGTTCTTTGGGGAAAAAAATAGGAAAAAAATATTTAAGGAGAAGTTATAAAGAAAATTTGATATGAGCAGAAAAATCCTATCTTTAATTTACAGTTGTATTTATCCTGTGTTGCATGTGCTAGCCATTGCCATTATTTCATGAATCATGACACTAGTGTTTTCTGAATACCCAGAAAAAATCAAACAAACAGAAAACTCAATCAGGGCAGCAGCAAAACCAACATCATCTGATTGGACTCCGCACAGGATCTGAGCCAGGGATTCCTCTATTCCTTACCAAATGTTTCCCTCTCCATCCTTTGTCAAGATTTGCTTTGTTCCAGAAGGAATTAAAGAACCTTCTTATCCACTATACTGTGACTTCATAAGCGCCTGAATTTTCCTGAAACTGACCTTGACATTTGAAATAGGCATAGTGATCTGTGTGTATTAGTAGGGTCAGATGCAGATCTGAAACAAGAACCAAAAAAAGTGGAAACTGTTTTGTGTTGAATAAGGGCTTATATTATATATTATGCCTCAAAACTTTCCTCCCAGTCTTAAAGCCAAGCCAAACTTATTTAAGTTTCAAATATCACAATTTAGCAGCAAAGCAGCTTGAGCCTCCTTCTCTTTCAACTGAACTCTACATAACATTTGGATCCAATTTGATAGAAAGACTGGGTGAGCTCCTTGCCAAATTTCTGTGAATCCATGTCAAACTCAGTTATTTAGGCTAAGATTTGGGGTGTGGCTGAGTCTTCAGAAAAATCCTGTAGTTGCATAATCCACAGGAAGTGAACCAAAGGGTATATTCAAAACTACTTCCAAGGAAGTGCATTCTGTAGAATCTCAGTCTTATGGGGCTCTAGATTTTGGAGCTTTCACCACAAAGTTTAAGTGTTCTCACAGCGTTTAGTAGTAGTCTTCTAGGGGTTTCTTCATCATCTGTTCACTCTTCTTCCTCATCACCCCCATCATGCAGGTTATTGTGCATTTGAACCAGAGAAACCCAGTATATAGGAATAATATTTTTTTTTTGCTTGAGGTCAAGAAGTGAGAAAATGGCTGGACTGGGTGAAGGGCCTGACTCAATGGATTCTGTTGTACATAATCTACCAAAACAATCTCTAACCATTTTAATGTTTGTGATATTTTTTTATTATAAAACAACAACATAGAAGTCAATAAATATAGTGTTATAGGAATACCATACATCTAGTTCTCTGGGAAATTGACTTTGAATTAGAGATTTGCATGCAAGGAGTGTCTTAGGACTACTCTCAGGAATGATTCTGTTGAGAGAGTAAGGGAAGAAGGACTGGGCAAAGCTAAACAGTAATGCACTTACAAGAGAGAGCATAGCTGATCCCCTGAGGAGTTCTGAAGCTCCAATAGCCCTTCACATGTATCTAGAATTGTGCCAGAGGATCTGTGTAATTGTTAGATATGACCATGGGCAAGGATATTTTTCTTTTCTTTTTAAAATTTTTTTTTTAATATTTATTTATTTATTTTTAATTGTTTATTAACAGAGAGAGAGAGAGAGATACAGAGACAGAGAGAGAACTGAACTGGGGGAGCTCCCAGTTCAGCATATGGTTCCGCACGGGCCGGGGCCGGGATTCGATCCTTGGTCCCCAGCGCTGCAAAGTGAGCGCCTAACCCACTCAGCCATCCCGGCTTCCCCAAGGATATTTTTCTTGAAGGAGCAAAAATTCTAGGGAACTCAGCTGTGGGAAGTTATCAGGCAATACTCCTGGCATCTGGAATATCTTGGTCCTAAAAGAGGTGGTGCAACAAAGCATCCACAAAAAAAAGATAAAACTGTATGCTGAGAACCTACAGTTCTGAGGCCATGTTCATAAAGTCATGTCTACCGTGATGTGAAATTGTTCATAGATTGAGGAATGAGGCCCATACACATCTAAGCACCAGAGACTAAAGAGATAGGGACCCAGAAGGTAGTAATGCTGTGTAGAAGTGTTAGAAATCACAATATGGCTCCTGCATTTTAATTTTTATCTTTTTAAACAGATCTACTGCTCTATACATTGATCATTAGAAGTAATATTTTATTTGTGATAGTATTTTTATTATTAGTTGTAAGTGTACAAAGCAGCATAGTGATTATACATTTACACACCTTACAAAGTAGTAACCTCAAAAAGTCTACTAACCATCTGACAGGGTGTATTGACTATATTTCCTATGCTGTACTTCACACTCCATGACTATATTTCTCTCTCTATATCTATCTATATCTATATCTATATCATCTATATCTTCATATATATATCTACCTTCATCTATCATGTATATCTATGTATTTTATATCCCATGACTATATATAATTCAGATATATAGAATGTCAACTAAAATTAAAAATATATATATTTTATAAAAATATATATATATTGTCATATTTTAAATTTTAATTGACATTAAATATTATTTTATATTAGTTGAAGGTGGCAGCACACTTACAAGGATATTATATAATTTAAGAAATGATCCCCCAATAAGCTTACATTCATCTGATCCTATATATAGTTTTTACAATATTATTGACTAAATTCCCCATACTGTGTTTCACATACCTCATGACTATTTTGTAACCACAAATTTGTAACTTCTAATTCCTTAACCTTTCTCAGCCACCTCTTAACCTGCTCCCATCTAGCAATTATCAGTTTGCTCTGTAACTATGAGTCTATTTCTGTTTTGTTTGTTTTAGATTCCACATATAAGTAATATTATATGGTATGTGTCTTTATCAGTCTGACTTATTTCACTTATCATAATATCCTATACATCCATCCATGTTGTTGCAAATAGTAAGAGTTCATTCTTTTTTATAACAGAATAATACTTCATTGTATAAATGTACATAATTTCTTTATCTAATTATCTATTGATGAATATTTTGGTTATTTCCATATCTTGGTTATTGTGAATAGTGCTGTAGTAAACATAGGGAGTATATATATATATATATATATATATATATAGAGAGAGAGAGAGAGAGAGAGAGAGAGAGAGAGAGACAGAGAGACAGAGAGACAGAGAGACAGAGAGACAGAGAGACAGAGAGAGAAGACTAGATTTTTTTTAAGATAAATACCCAGGAGTAGAATTGCTGAGTCATAAGGTAATTCTATTTTTAATGTTTAAAGGAATCTCCATAATGTTTTCCATAGTGGCTTCACCAATTTGCAGTCCTACCAACAGTGCATAGAAGTTCCCTTTTCTCCACATCCTCACCAACATTTATTGTTTGTTGATTTATTAATGATGTACATTCTGACAAGAGTGAGGTTGTGTCTCACTGTGGTTTTTACTTGCATTTATTTGATAATTAGTGACATTGAGCATCTTTTCATGTATCTATTGGCCATCTGTATGCCCTCATTGGAAAAATGTCTATTCAGGACCTCTGCCTATTTTTTAATTGCATTTTTTTTTTATGTTGAGTTGTGAGTTTTTTGTTTGTTTGTTTGATTGTTTTTGTTTTAGTTTTATACATTTTGGATATTAATCCCTTGTCATTTGTATAATTGGCAAATATCTTCTCCCATTTAGTAGGATGTTTCTTTGTTTTGTTGATGGTTTCCTTTGCTGTGAAAAAAAAAATATTTTGATCTAGTCCCATTAGTTTATTTTATTAAATTGTTTCCCTTGCCCATGGAGACAGATCAGTAAAAATATTACTAAGGGTAATGTCTGAGAGCTTAGTTTCTATATTTTCTTGTAGGAGTGTTATGGTTTTGGGTCTTACATTTAAGTCTTTAATGCATTTTGTGTTTATTCTTATATGTGGCATTAGAAGGTAGTGTAGTTTCATTTTTCCATACACTTGTATAATATCTGTCCAGTTTTCCCCATATGATTTATTAAATAGGCTATCTTTACCCCAATGTAAATTCTTGCTTTCTTTATCATAAATTAAATAATCATAGGGACATAGATTTATTTCTGGACTCTCTATTCAGTTTCATTAATCTATGTGTCTGTTTTTATGCCAGTACTGCACTGTTTTGATTACAATGCTTTGTAGTATAATTTGATATCAGGTACTATGATACCTTCAACTTTGTTCTTCTTTCTAATAATTTCTATGGCTATTCAGTGTTTTTTATGGTTCCATATGAATTTTAGAATTGTTTGTTCTAGTTCTATGAGAAATGTCATTGGTATTTTGATAGGAATTGTATTGAATCTATAGATTGCTTTGGTTAGTGTGGACATTTTAAGTATATTAATTCTTTTAATCCATGAACATGTTATATGTTTCCATTTATTTGTCTCAGCTTTAATTTTTTTCTTTAATGTCTTAAAATTTTGTGATTACAGATCTCCTACTTCTTTGGTTAAATTGATTCCTAAGTATATTTGGTAAAATTGTCAATAAGATTATTTCTTTAACTTTTCTTTCAAATAGTTCATTATTGGTATATAAAAATACAACAAATTTCTGAATATTAATTTTGCATCCTGCTAATTTGCTAAAATTATGTGTCAGTTATAATAGTTTTAGGGTGGAATCTTTGGGCTTCTCTTTATATAGATAGTATTATGTCATCTGCAAATATTGACAGTTTTACTTTTTTCTTTCCCATTTGGTTGCCTTTTATTTCTGTTCCTTGTCTGATTACTATAGCTAGAACTTTCAGTACTATGCTGTAAAAATAGTTCTGAAAGGGGACTTCCTTATCTTGTTCCTGATCTTAAGGAGAATGCTTTTACCTTTTCCCCTTTGAGTATGATGTTAACTGTGGGTTTGTTGTTTATGCCCTTTATTATATTGATGTATGTTCTCTCTATTCTCACTTTGCTGAGAATTTTTATCATAAATGGTACTAGACTTTGTCAAATATTTTCTGCATTTATTGATATGACCACATCATTTTAATTTTTTATTTTGTTTATGTGATGTGTTACATTAGTTGATTTCTGGATATTGAACCAACATTGCATATCAGGAATGAATCTCACTTGATCATGGTGTATGATCTTTTCAATATATTGCTGAATATAGTTTGCTAATATTTTGTTGAGGATTTTTGCATCTATATTTATTAAAGATATTGACCTGTAGTTTGTTTGTTTGTTTTTTGTAATGTCTTTGTCTGGTTTTGGAAACAAGGTAATGGTGGCCTCATACGCTTGGGAGCCTTCCCTCCTTTTATATTTTTGGCAATATTATAGTTTGAGAAAAACAGTTGTCAGTTCTTTTTTGAGTGCTTGGTAAAATTCACCTGTAAAGCCATCTGGTCCAGTACTTCTTTTTGTTGGGAGCTTGTTGATAACTGATTTAATTTCGTTAGTAGTCATTCATCTGTTCAATTTTTTCTATTTCAGCCTTGGAAGATTGTATGCTTCTAGGAATTTATCCATTTCTTCCAGTTTATCCAGTTTGTTGGTATATAGTTGCTTATAGTATTTTCTG
Organism: Craseonycteris thonglongyai; assembly: GCA_004027555.1. NCBI lineage: Eukaryota > Metazoa > Chordata > Mammalia > Chiroptera > Craseonycteridae > Craseonycteris > Craseonycteris thonglongyai. Next base: position 12,327 of record PVKE010032008.1, read on the forward strand.
TAATTTTTTTGTGTTTCTGGGTCAGTTGTCTCTTCTCTTTCATTTCTGATTTTGTTTATTTAGACTCTCTCTCTCTCTTTTTCTCTCTCTTGTCTGGTTAAATGTTTATCAATTTTTTTAACCTTTTCAAAGAATCAACTTTTGGTTTCATTGACCTTTTGACTTGTTCTTTTAACCTCTATTTTATTTCTGCCCTGATCTTCATTATCTGCTTTTTTGTACTTACTTTGGGCTTTGTTTGCTGTTCTTCTTTTTGTTCCCTGCTTAGATGTAAAGTTAGACTGCTTATTTGAGATTTTTCTTGTTTTTTTAAGGTAGGCCTGCATTGCTATGAATTGCCTTTTTAGATTGCTTTTGCTGTGTTCCATAGATCTTTGGTCATTCTGTTTTAATTTTTGTTTGTCTCAAGGTATTTTTTAAATTTCTTCCTTGTTCTCACTGTTGATCAATTCATTATTTAGCAACATGTTATTTAGTCTCCATGTGTTTGTGTGTTTTTCCAGGTTGTTTTCAGTTTGTTTCTTTTTTGTTTCTTTTTGTAATTGATATTTAGTTGCATACAATTGTCAGAGAAGATACTTGATACGATTTCAATACTTTTAAGTTTATTGAAACTTGTTTTGAGGCCTAACATTTGGTCTGTCTGGGGAAATGTTCCTTGGGCACTTGAAAAGAATGTATAGTCTGCTGTTTTGGGGTGGAATGTTCTAAAAATCTCAATTAAATTCATTTGGTCTAGTCTGTGTCATTTAGGACCATGGTTTCTATGTTGATTTTCGGTCTTGAAGATCTGCCCATTGGTATCAATGAGGTGTTAAAGTCCACAAATACGATTGTGTTACTATTGATTGCTGCCTTTATGTTGGTCAATATTTGTTTTAAATATTTGGATGCTTCTCTATTGGGTGCATAAATGTTTAATAGGGTTATGTCCTATAGTTGAATTGATCCTTTAGTATTATGTAATGACCTTCTTTGTCTCTTATTATAGTCTTCATTTTAAAGTCTATTTTGTCAAATATAAGTATTGCTACCTCAGCTTTATTCTCATTTTCATTTGTGTGAAATATCTCTTTGCATTCCTTTACTTTCAGTTTATGTTTCTCTTTTGTTCTGAGGTGGGTTTTCCATACAAAACATATGCATGAGTCCTTTTTTAATCCTTGTAACTGCCCTATATCTTTTGATTGGAACATTTAATCTATTTACATTTAACCTTATTATTGATAAGTTCATAATTATAATCATTTTGTTATTCATAGTTTTTTATCTTTGTTTCCTTCTTTATTCTACTTAAAAAAATCATTTTAACATTTCTGTTATACTGGTTTGGTGGTAATAAATTATTTCAGCTTTTCTTTGTCTGAGAAGTTCTTTCTCTTTCCTACAATTTTCACTGATAGCCTTCCGGAATACGGTGATCTTGGTTATAGGTCCTTGTTTTTCAACACTTTGAATATTTTCTGCTATTCCCTTCTGTCCTGCCAAGTTTCTGTTGAGAAATTATCTGATAGTCTTATGGGAGTGCCTTTGTAACTAGTTGTCGTTTCTTTTCTCTTTTTCCTTTCCTTTCCTTTTCTTTTGTATTGTTTGAGAGAAGTTGAGGGATAGAGAGAGAAAAAGAGAGAGAAAGAAGGGAGGAGGGCCCAGAGCAGTCTCCACAGTTGTACATCATCAGTTGTGACATAGTTTTATTCCACACAGGTAGATGTGGGTCACACAGGGCAGGAAGCAAATAGTGGGCCTCCCATGTGGGAGGTGAGAACCTTCATCACCATCACAGCAGTTAGCAGTTGTGCTGAAATTCAGCATATGATATTGCATGGCTCAGGGCCAGGATTCAATCCCCAAACCTCAATCTCAAGGTAAGTGCTTAACATGTTGAGCTGTCCCATCACCCCACTAATTGTCTTCTCTTTATGCTTTTAGGATTCTCTTTTTGTCTTTAACCTTTGCTACATTAATTATAATGTATCTTCATGTGGGCCTGCTTTGGAATTATCTTGTTTGGGACATGATACAGGGACAATGGCTGGCCTTCCTAGACCTCACTCTAAATCCACACAATTCAGTTATTCCCCATATGTCTCTGGAGCCTCTTGAGTTGCCACCCCTCCACTGGAAACAAGGTGAGTGTTTGTAAGCTAGTGGGTCTGTATGCAGGCCTTTTGAGAGGGTATCTGAGTTTACAGCCATCTTTTGTCTCACTGGGACAGACAGTGTCCTCACTCTTTTACTGCCAGATGTTGTGAGAATTCCTCTTCCCATCACAGGACCCCAGGGCTGGGGAGTCTTGTGTAGGGTTGAGACTCCTTCCTTTTCTGGGGGACCTTTGCCACCAAGGTGTCCCTCCTGGTGTTCAACCACTATCTGTGGTTTGGGGTCAGCCTTTTTGAGTCTTTTTCCTTCTTACCAGTTTCAGTGTGGCCTCTTTTTAAATCCTCAGTTATAGGGATTCTGTTCATCTAGTCTTCAGATGATTCTTATTTGATTGTTCTATAATTTATTTATAATTTTGTTGTGATTCTTAGAGATAGTAGGCATAACATTTACCTAATCTACCATCTTAGACTTTCTACCGGCTCCTGAATTTTTAGACAGGTTTTGAAATCAGGTTTGACCAAATAAATGGTAATGATGATGGTGAGATAGCAAAGGAGAGATCAAGGCCAGACAAAATGATCTGCCTGAGAAAAGAAATATGGTTTAACTATGAAGGTAGTGAACGTTTCCAGAACTAATTGAAAATCCACAAGCCTTGACTTATATTTTGTAAGCATTCAGGAGTCACTATTTTCTTCCCCAAAGCTACTCTGAGTCTAACATGCTAACATGGTATTCCAAATCCAGTCTTGTTAATAAAGATCACTAGAGTAAAAGTCAGGAGGTCTGAGTTTTTAGGGTATCATTTGGCCAGTGGGTGACTTTGACATAACCAATTTTTTATATTTACTTATTTTCTTCATCTCCTCTCAGCACTAAAGTTATAAGATATACACATTGTCCTTCACTAAATAACAAAGTGAGCATTTACATTTTTTTAAATATGAGGAATATCAAAAACAGGCTTCCCCATTACCTCTCTTTTCTCTCTTGTTCTTGTTCTTCACACTGATTTTTTATGACAAGACTATTATGCTATTTGGACCCTCTTTTGTTGTTATTATTGTCATTTTTATTTACATTTCTTAACCTTGAGCAGATTTTTTTTTTTCAGATTAACTCATAATTCTCTAAACCTATCTGCTGTTTCCTATCCTGTGTGTACCTGCCAAAGGCATTCCCGCCACTGGGAATCTCTCCCATTCATTTTCAAGCTCTTAATAAAATGTTCTCTGACCATTATATCCCATCTCAATAGCACAGTGTACTTGGTCTTGTAGTAACATCACATACATCACATCATAATTACCCACTGACTTGCATTTGCTTATTCACTAAACTTTGTTTCTGAAACCCTTTCTGCACAGCCCATCATAATTCCCATCATAATTCCAAACTGAGAGGGCTCAAACTCAGCCTCTTCCAAGTACCAACCTTTGTAATCTTAAATTAGTAATGAACCTGTCTGTGCCTCAGTCTTCTCATTAAAACAGGAGAACCCATATGATAATTACCCTAGTAGATAAGATAATACTTAGTGTATAGTCTGGAATTTTTAGAAACTATATATATCTAATTGAAAAAGATTGTAGGATGAAGCTGGATTGTATTACCTGAGAACTGACTCCCTGTGGCTTTAGCAATAAATCCTGAATCCTTCACACAGTGCCAGTGCAAATGGACAATGAACAATAAAGAATGTTGACGTCATTTGTTTTTACTACCAGCGTAACTTCTCTGAAGAGGATAACCTAAATTTTTTTTTTTAATGTAGGGTGGAAAATAATCCACATTAATTTACAAGACTGAATTATATTCCAGTCAGCACTTAAATCTTCCTATGGGCATTTTCTGCTTCTAGATCATCAGTGGAATTCTTTCCTCTTCAATTTCAGGCTGCCTTCCCTCTGCCACCCAGCATGTGGCTGGGCCACTTCCCCCTTTAGCTATTTAGTGTGGGCTTAGGGAATGCAAACTCATTTTAACTTTTTCCTGAGTATAACCTCACTAGGAAGGAAAATCTAAATCCCCAAAAGCCATACAAAGCATTCCAAAGTAAAATATAAGAAACATTTTGATTGTTTTTCTGTTTTGGATTATCTGTGCCACTATTCATTTTCTTTTTTGTGGATAATCAAGAACTGGCTATAGTATGATTATGAGGACCTTACAATTGCTGAGAAAACTGCAGGGTATTGAAAAATTTAAAGGTAAAATTACAATTTTTAATATTTACACTTGATAACACATATTGTCTTAAATAAGGGGAGTAGAATAGGTAGGTAGTTCCAATAGTTACACCTTAAGATATCTTTTTTTTTTTTGGAGGTCATGTCAGCCTCAGCTGTTTCAAATCATACCAGGCCTGTTCTGATTAAAATCAGATAAGGCCCCAAGACAGAGAGAAAATAAAACTCTATCTTGAACTGCAAAAAAATTTTTTTTTAAAGATCAACTCATACAAATTTAAAAAAATTATATATATATGTATATATATGTGTATATATATATATATACACAATCTCAACACAAACACACACATGCATGCAATCTTAACTAAGATATTGCTTAACAAATTTATCTAAATGTAAGTTCCACACCCTTTAATCATTTTAACTTCAGCCATCTAAATGTACTGGATGTGTGTACTATGCTCTGATCAACACATAGCAAAAATAAGCTAAATGTAACATTTTAAGCACCTCATGATCTATAGCAGGGGTTCCCAACCTTTTTATTCCCTAGGGCGCATTCTAAAATATCGGTAGGGTGGCGGGCACCAGCTATTTCTAAGGATATTTATTATTGAACAAGAATAAAAAATAATAAACAAAAATAATTTTAAAATAATAAATTTATTGTACAAATTATATACACACAAAGAAACATAGATACAAAACGTAATACAAAGTAAATAAAAAACACACATATAATAAAATCATTTAAAAAAACATAAAAGAAAACAAAAAAACCCAATCTGTCAGTGTGATCTTTAGCATTGCATTTCATTGGCCAGTGCATCGTGATTAAGAGAGTGTGACGACAACCCTGTTAGCAAACAATTATTAAGATGTTCATCAGTAAGTTGAGATCTATATCGTGATTTTATTAAATTCATGTTTGAAAACAAAGATTCGCATAAATACGTTGACCCAAAAAACGATTTGATTTTATATGCCGCTTTTTTTTTAAATGGGAACCTTTCTTTGTCAACTAAGTTCCATAAATCCTCTGATATTAAGGATTTTAGCAAAATATCGTTCTTAAGGTTCAAAATTTCTAACTCTAGTTCTTCTGCTTTCCTCTGAACAAGGTCTGCAATACATGCGGCTAGTTCTATTACATTTATTTGGCAAGTAAAAGGATTGATACAGAAGGAGACAATTGGCTCGATATTTGTAAACTGCAGAAATCTCTCTTCAAACTGTTTTTGAAGCACTTGCAGGGTCTCAATAAATAATGACATATTTAATTCATTGTTACCTAGCATTTTCCTCATATATGGGAAGTGCACGAGAGGCTTGATATGCAAATGTGATATCAACAAAGTCAATTTTGCTTTAAATGCGTTTACAGAGCTTATCATTTCAGCTCTATTTTTGTCTTTTCCCTGCAACTCCAAATTGAAAGAATCTAATTTTTCCATGGCGTCAGCAAGAAAACCCAAATCCACCAGCCAGCAAGAGTCTGTTAGTTCCTCATAATTTTCATTTTTATCATGTATAAATGTTTTTATTTCTTCAATTAAGTTCACAAATCTTGTAAGAACTTTACCTTTACTGAGCCAACGTACTTCAGTATGCAGGATGAGATCGTGTTCTTTATCTTCAGTATCTTCTAACAGGGCCTTGAAAAGTCAGTGTTACAATGGAGCTGCTCGAATAGAGTTGATTCTCTTTGTGACTATTTTCATAACATGTTCAAAGGGCAGTATTTTACAACACAAAGCTTCCTGATGGATAATACAGTGGTAGGGCATAAAGTTTGAAAATGATTCATCTTTCCTGCAAAGGGCAATAAATCCTTTGTTTTTACCAACCACTGCTGGTGCCCCATCGGTAGTTATCGCAGACAACTTATGCAAAGGCATGTTTATCGATCTGGCATATGTTCTGAAAGTTTTATAAATATCCTCACCTCTCGTCTGTCCTTTCATTGGTAATATTTGCAACAGCTCCTCTTTTACTGTGAAGTTACTAAATACCATTCTCACCATAACTGCCAACTGTGCGGTGTCTGATATATCTGTTGACTCGTCAAATTGCAGAGAGAAGCAGTCACATATTTCCAA
>PVKE010032009.1:0-18716 GCA_004027555.1 Craseonycteris thonglongyai
GCAACAGTAGGTTAGTGTTTAATTAAATAAATAGTCATTATAGCCCAGGCACTTGATACATAAAATTTTAATTATTACATCAAGAGAAAAAGACACAGAAGGGCCGTAACTATTTTGACAAAATAAAGAAAAGGCACTTTTCTCATACAATCTAAAATTATTGAATATAACAGTACTATGTTGCATAGACAAGTAACTTAGCAATCTGATTGTAAGGGTATATGATGTTTTATATGTGATAGAAAAACCATTTCTAAACAGTAGATAAGAGATGAATTATTCAATGAATTTTGATGGACTAATTTAATATATTAAATGAATATATTTTATTTATATAGTATATTACATATATATTAAGTTATATATGATGAACTACTATTGATAAAATAGGGTCTCTACATAATACCATATGTAAATATAACCTACACACTTTAAAATGAAGGTGGACTTTCGTTGAAATTTTGTTGTGGTCGCACTGGATTATACACTAACAATTCTTCTTTCCCTACCTGCCCTTGCTGTAGTTCTAGAATTGCCAGTGTACACTTACCTGTTCCATTATATTCAGACTTGAGCATGTGCCTTAATTTGGCCAATGAAAACTTAATAGGCAAAATATGAGCAGGAATTTTTCATGTTGTTGTGCAATTTGACACTTTCATGATTCCCCATCTACCAAGGAAAGAACATGCATGGCCCTGGTATGAAGATGTACTTAGAGCATTTTTTTTTTTTAAATCTACAATATGAAACAAAGCCAGCAAATTACTTCTTAGCATAGCAGGGTTCCTGCTGACTCATGGCTCCGTGAGCATGAAAAATAAATTTGTCTTGTTGGAAGTGCCTGAGACTTTGAAGTTGTGTGTAATAGAGATTTATTCTTTTGATAGTGAGTTAATACGTTATAGAAAATTGAAGAATATTTGTATGCATTTTTTAAATTAAATTTATTGGGGCAACAATTGGTTGGCAATAACTACATATTTTCTAGGTGCTCAACTCCAGACTACATCATCCATGCACTGCACCGTGTGCTCACCCAGAATCAGCTCTTCCTCCACTACCACATATCTGTTGTCCACTTCCAACTCCCCCCACCCCCCGTACTCTCCCTCTCCACTCCCCTCAGGTATCCACCAAACTATTGAGTGTGTCCATAAGTGTTTGTTTCTTTGTTACTTTCAGTTCTATAGTCCACCCATAAGTGAGGTCATACATTTCTTGATGCTTTCATTCTGACTCATTTTGCTTACTAAGATGGTCTCAAGGTTATCCATGTTGTCCCAAATGTCTATATTTCATCCTTTCTTATTGCTGAGTAGTATTCCATTGTGTAAACTGGATAAAGAAATTGTGATACCTTTATACAATGTATGCATGTTTTTGTGTATGTGCTTTACTTACAGAACAAAAAATATGTTCTAAGCCAACAATAAAAACAAAACAAAGACAAAAATTAAATATTTGCCCTCATACAGATATTAAGTATCAATGAAATAAAATAAATATCAAATCAAATCAAAGTGGTGAAATAAGATATGGTAAACAATGTACATATATAGTACAAATTGATATAAAATTCAAAGAACTCCTATATTTAAAGAAAATAATGACAATAAAGGAAAAATTTCCAGAAATATAAACAACAAGTACACATAATTATTAGCAGAGAAATAGATGGAATATTTTCATCTGGTGCATAATGCATGTTCAGTAAGAACTAGTGATCAGTATCAATGAAACCTACTCCAAATAAGTTTAACAGTGAATGTTATAAAAACTACTTAATTATTCATCAATGAGTTTAAATGAAAGTTTAAAATCATAGCATTTGCTGTTAAAACAGTTCCTAAACTGATTTATGTATTAAATGTTGTCACAAACAAAATTCTTCAAGGCTTTTTTTTTGTAAAAATTGACAAGCTGATTCTGAAATTTGAGTAGAAATGCAAATGAGTTGGAATAGCCCAACCACTTTGAAAAAGAAGATCAAAGGAGGAGTAGTTACATTTTCCAATTTTCACATGTAGTATAAAACTACTGTATTAGGACATAATGACAGATAAATAAATGAAGCAAAATAATGAGTTCAAAAATAGATTTATATATTCAAGGGCTGTCTGGAAAGTATGCAGCCATGTAATATGAAAAACAAAGGCACTTATGTCTGGGATTTTTTTTTCTGGACAGCTCTGACTCATATAGGGTCAGTTGAATCTTGACAAAAGTGCAAAAGTAATTGAGTGAAGAAAAGACAGTCTTCAAAAATAATATTAAAACAAAACCAATGATGTACAACTATAGAGATTGCTGTGGGCCCTCACCCTTCTCTCTGTCTCTCTCTGCCTTTGTCAAAAACAATAAAAAAAATCTTTAAAATACCGGTATATATTAAAACAATTGGATAGTCAAAAAACAAACAAACAAACAAACAAACAAACAAACTCACTCTATAGCAAAAAAATAGAAACAAAAAAGAAAAATCTTTAATCTATTGCAGAAAACAAAAACCTTAATCTATAACTTGTATAATAATCAAAAGTCAGGTTATTCTTTAATACACTTAAAACATTATTCGAATTGGCCCAATTTGTAATCTGTATTATGAGTTTGTTACTATTTTCTTACATTTGGTACACTGGTGGAGGGGAAGGGAGCGGGGGTGGGGGGGGAAGCAAAATACAACTTTATTTTATTTTTAATATTTTTTTATGAATTGTGAGAGAAGTAGTAGTTTCAGAAATTGAGCAGTGCCCAGATTAATCCAGGATTGACACATAGAATAAATAGCTTCTACTGCATGAACCCTACCAATGATTAAGGAAGTCCTTGAACCTGTGAAAGTGATTAAACAGGAATATCAAAAGCTATTCACAGTTATCACTGAGACACAGTAGGAAATGCAGCTGATGGATTACATGGCCGCATAGTGGGAATGTTTCTGTCATAAGAACTCAGTTATAAAAACTGGCACAAACATTTTTTTTTTAATTTGTAAAAGGTGCAGCTGAGTTAGAAAAAGCATTCAAGTTTCAACATCAAAGAAAAACATGCTCTCTGCTAAAGAATGCTAGTCAGCAGTTTAAACTCAAAGTTTACATGAGGTGGAAAATCTAAGCAAGTCTGTGAAATAACAAGACATCTAAACATGTAAAGTGTGTGTCACAAGCCTCTAGCCATCCCTGATAGCATGTTTCTCTGAGTGAGGGCAGTTTTATTACTAGAACTGGAAGAGGTTGCAGGTGCCATCTTAAGTTAAAAAAAACAAACAAAAAACCCCACAAAATTTAGCATTTCTGAAAATAATTCTAAGGAGGTATCACTGTAGAGATCTCCCACCCTTCATTCCCCTATCTGGGTCCCTACTGAGTCAGAAAGAGGAAAACAATATAAGTCATGAGGAAGTTTATGAAATAATTCTCTAAAAATATTGGTAGCACAAATTAAAATATTCAATGTATTGTTTTATGTTCTATGAACTGAGCGATAGAAGGAACTAATACTTGTGTGTCTATTGTTAGAACTCAGGATTTTATTTTGTTACTTCAGTATTAGATTCCAAATAGTCTAGGAAAACCAGTAATGTTTGATTCTCTCTACTGTATACACTAACCACTAACAGAATAATTCCTTTTTATTCATGTTTCACCATTGCATCCACATTCATTCATAGCACCAGCAGTATTTCAGCAGTATTTTCATTCTTACTAAAAAACACTTCATAAAACATAACAAAAATGATAATAAACAAAAGTTCATGATTTCCTTCAACATTTTCTGAAGTTTTACAACCTTAGACATGAAATAATATGTATTTCAATCCCAATTCAGTTCAAATACCTCCAAAGAGAAAAATTGAATATAATAAATATCCCTTTGAGATTTAGAAATTTAACTATCATTCCAACCATTCCTTCCATTGTCTTCTTCCAGTATCAAGTCACTTCTGTGTTTGTTAAAATTCTTTGATACATACTTTGTTGTTGTTGTTGTCTTTTTTTTTTTTATGATTTATTTCACTGTTTTGGACAGAGACAGACAGAGACAGAGAGAAGGAGCAGGGCCTAGAGCAGTCTCCATAACTGTACATCATCAACTTTGAACATGTTTTTGTTCCACACAAGTGAGTGGGGGCTCTACAGGGGGGTAATTGGGTTGGGGGCCTTCCGCATAGGAGGCACGCCCCCTTGAGCCAGGGGTCAAACTGGGAGGGGCAAGAACCAAACTGGGGGTCTCCTGTATGGGAAGCACACCCCAGTTCAGCATATGGTTCTGGATGGGCCGATCTAGGACTTGATCTTCGGTCCCCAGGGCTGCAAAGCAAGTGCTCAACCCACTGAGCCATCCCGGTTTCCCTGACACCTAGTTCTACAGTCTTCCTTTTCCCTAGATTCTTGCCATAATCCTGAGCAACATGTAGGATTTTGTTTTTATTGTTGTATTCTTAACCTATGTTTATTTTGCCTTTAAAAAATGTGAGCATTAAAGTCAGTGATGAAAGTGTTCCCTTTTTGTGTGTTATTCCTAGCACAGCATATCTTTGGTATCAGTGGGAATTTCTGTATGTTGGCTTCTCTATTTTATCTATTTTTTTTGTTTGTTTGTTTAAATCACTTTTGTCACTTCCTTGCTTCTCCCTCAAGTCTTTTGCTCCATCATTCCTGTGTTACAATCAACCCACAGAAATTGTATCCAGGATTCACTATTCTGCATCTCTCACCCTGTATTTGGCATCCTGCTACAGCCAGCACACAATAATCATGTAACCTGGTATTAGAAGAAATTCATTGTCTCCTATCTTGCCTGATCCCTAAAAACTTTTTGTAAATTATTTCATATTTTCCCACTCAACTGCCTCTCTTATTCTTCACAAAGCTATTTCAAACCTTCCCTACTGTCCTCAAATTTGTCAACCTACCAAACTATACTGACTCTCAGGAATAAAAAGCTATAATTTCCTGAATACTCAACGTGCTGAACTATTTGCTGAGACCTCTACAGATATCACCTCATTTTATCCTCTCAATAGCTTGTTGAGGATGTTTTATTATTCTCATTTACTGAAATAAACTGAAGGTGAGAATGATAAAGCATAATGTCATGGTTCTATAATGCATAATAGTTGAAGCTTGAATTTGAGTTTGTTACCTCATGATCTTAAATACCTCCTCTAGCAAAAAAATGAAAACAAAACAAGCAAACAAAAGAACCTTTCTTCTTTCATTCATAAGAATTGAGACTCTATTTGATGAGAATTGTCTTCATTCCTGCATTTTCATTTTAAGTGCATTGTGTCCTCTCTTCCTTGCTTTCTCCATATTGTCAAAGTTGTTTACATCTTGAGTTTATGAGCATCTAATACTATCCTCTTTTTCCTACAAAGAGCTTTCTCTTTTGTCTAATCCATTTTCTCTTCTGTAGCTTCAATTTCCCATGCAAATTCTCTCCATTACTGCCAAACAACAGAAATAATATGAATAATAATCCTCAAATTTTATATTAAAACATAAAAGGAAAAATGACCTCCCTTTAAACACTATTCTAGTTTTCTAATCCTTACATAGTGGAGTTTTAGAAAATAGCTTATAGTCAATATCCACCCCTTCAATTCTTTTTCCTTTTTTATATGGTAAAGCTTGAGTCCCACCCATCTTTCCATTGAAACTGCTTTCACCTGTATCACCAACAAACTTGCTGAATTCAAGACAAACTTTTTTTGTTTCTTGTTTCTTTGGTATTTTGGAATATTTCTGTGCTAGTTTTGTATTACCAATCACTAAACAACATATGTGTTTTAACCTTAAAACAGTATCCATTTGTTATCTCACCATTCTATAGGTTGGGAATTAGGCTATAGCATCTCTGGGTTTCCTGCTCAGAATCCCACAAGGCTGAAGTGAAGTGTTGGTAGGGCTTCCGTATCATCTTAAGCTCTGGGTCTTCTTCCAAAGTTATTCAAGTTGAAGGAAGAAGGTTCTAATTTTCCTGCTGGCTATTGACCAGAGATTACAGTCTGCTTCTGGAGGATACATCTGTGTCCTTGCCACTGGGCCTTTTTACGAACAAAGTAGTTTTCTTCTTAAAAGCCAGCAGGAGAATTTCCCTCCACCCTGCTACAGAAAAATCTTAAACGAAAAATGATTATACCATCACCATTGCTAAATAACGTCACCTAAGCAAGAAAAAGAAAGTCTATGCCATCATATTCACAGGTCCTGCCTACACTCGAGGGGAAGACACAAATTAGTCATTTAAACTATTGGTTAGGAATCTTGGGGATATTTTAGAATTCTGCTTACCACATTTTCTTCTTTGAGATGTTCCCCTGACAACATACTTTCATAGTTTTTTTTTTCCTTCCCCTTCAAACTTGTCTTCAAGTTACCATTAAAAAAAAAATAGCCTCAGCTTAGAATATTAATATTGCCTACTCCCAAGGTGTTGTCTGGCATCTATAATCTGGTACTACTTACATTTATATTGCTGTCCCTAAACTCTCTTGTTTTTCTAAATTCATGCATCTAACTACATATTTCCCATGGTCATCTCACCTTGGATGACCAAAGGAATATATCAACACATAAACTTAACACATCTTTACTTTTTCCTTTTCTCTTTCTTTTCTTCAGACAACAATGTTTACCATTCAAATAGTAGCCTGTTCCAGAAGTCTGCTATATTCTTTAGTTGCTCTTTTACCATTTGCCCAGCACGCCCAATTAATCATGAAACATTCACCTTTACCTCTTTAATAAGTTTCTGATCTATCCATTCTGAACTGTCAACATGTAGGAAATTAGACACAAATCTCCAAATAAATTTTGTGTTTCTAGATTGATTCCAGAAGGGTATTTCTAATTGTTCAGACTTCTCCTTCTTGAGTTCTTTAATACTCTGTTTCGATTTTGTAAACTCCTCAGAAAGACATTTAAAGACCCTTCAAAAGTAGGGTCCTGCTTAGGTCTCCAGTCTCATGATTAGGCATTTCCTAGCACTCAGATTTTTTTTCTCCAAGTTGACTCAATTGATTGCAGATCTATTAACATTTATTTCTGTTTGTGCTTTTTCTTCTTGCAGGCCACATCTTTGAACCTGTTATTCCCTTGATTGACAGGAACATTCTTTTTCTCCTTTTTACCTGACTGAATTGTATTCATCTTTGTCACAATTTGAATTTCATTATTAATGTGGAGCCTTCTCTTATCATTCTTTACTAAATATGGTTAGAAGAATGTTGTACATGTTTATTCCTAATAAATCACTTATCATTATTATTTCAATTGCATTTTTACTTATTGTTTCAATAGATATAAACAGATTGAAACATGTTATACATTTAGTGAATGCATTTTAAAGGATGAGTAAGTTATTAGAAAAAAAAGGTGAGAAATATGTGTACATGAAGAAATAAAACATTTTTAAAATGATTTCAAATGCAGTGTATTTGGGATACTCAGGCAGTTCAGTAATTTAGAATGTAAAATGTAAAGGTTAAAGTGTGTTATTTAGGAAAGCTGGAGAAGTGAGTTCACAATGAAAAGGATCATTAAGGCCTCTACTTAGTCTTGTAGTCAGTGAGGAACCACTGAAAATCTGTTAGCAACAATATGACAAAACTCCCGTTTCCCTTTTTTCCTTCGTTTTCTTCTAACCCTAGCCCTAGCCCCTAACCCCCTGACCCTAACCTTAACTGTTTTTTTAAAGATTTATTTTATTGTTTTTGACAGAGCAACAGAGACAGAGAGAGACAAAAAGAAGGGATAGAGCCCAAAGTAGTCTCCACAGCTGCCATCAGTTTTTTGACATAGTTTCATTCCACACAGAGGTGGGCAGAGGCCTCACAGGACAGGAACCAGGCCAGGGTCATTCCGCCTAGGAGGCACGTCCACATGAGCCAGGGGCCGAACCAAGGGCCTCCCATGTGGGAAGCCCGCCTCTGCCTCTGTGAGAACCAAACTGGGGGCCACTCCCCAGCTCAGCAAATGGGTCTCCACAGGCCAGGGCTGGGATTTGATTCTTGGACCCTGGGGCTGCAAGGTATGCATTTAACCCCCTGAGCCATCCTGGTATCCCCTCCTTTCCTTTTAAATCTATCACAAATAACAAGATAAAAGATAGATTAAGGGTAGTAATCCTTTAGGAAGATATATTAGGAGATGTTTTATGCAATGAAGGTGACTGATGATTAAAGCATGAAAAACTCAGGTTGAAGAAGAAAAAAGAGAGTTTAATAATAGGTGGCTAAAGGTTAAAATGTTAAACAGCATCTGTTTATCTTATACAATCCTTTGGACAAAATTAGATGTGTACACACATACATACACAGACACATGTGCACATAAACATACTTAAGAAATACCACAGGGAAGGTGGGATGGCTCAGTGGGTTAAGTGCTCGATTTGAAGCCCTGGGGATCAAGGATCGAATCCCGGTCCCAGCCCATGTGGACCCACATGCTGAGCTGGGGTGTGCCCCCAGTTCAATTTTCATCAGGGCCTATGTGGGCAGCTCCTGGCCCAGTTCCTGCCCTGCGCAGCCCTGTGCCTACCTGTGGCGTAAAACTATATGGAAAACTAATGTTGACTATGGAGACTGCTCTGAGCCCTCCCCCTTCTCTCTGTCTCTCTCTGTTTCTCAATGTCTGTCAAAAATCAATAAAATAAATCATGAAAAAAAAAGGAATACCACAGACATTCTCTATATTTCTCTAATACCTCATCAATAAATTTGAAAATTTCTTAATAACAGGGAACATTATTTTTTAATTGCATAACATCTAGCGTGATTCTTGAATTTTAGGTATACATATACACACAAATACAAATATACACAAAGTTTTACTGAATCACCCTTCTTTAAATAGTAGAATACAAGTGCCTAATCACCTAGTTTACTAAGTAAATTTTACTCTTTTATTTATTGTGCATATTGTAACTTTAGTTTCTGAAAATTCTGTCCAAATAGTGTTTAATCCATACTGAACCATACTTCTTGCACTACTGGAATTCTTCATGATGCTATCTTTCTGTCTTAATATTCACATGATCTAAGTCAGGACTGCCTAATAGTAATGGTGGTTTTGTTCTATATCTGTATTGTTTAAATATGGTGGCTATTAAACAAATATTGCCATTGAGCCTTTGGAATGTGGCTAACATGACTGAGTAACTGAATTTTTAAATTTGATTTGATTTTAATTAATTTAAAATTAAATAGCCAGACATCACTATTGGTGACATACTGGACAGCACACTAATCTCAGCTTTTAAGCACTATACTTGTAACAGTTGGGAATCACTAAAATTTGAGTTTCTATAATTTTATTTAACTAAACTAAAATTAAAAATATATTTATCAACCTTCCTTTACCTGCTCAGCATTGTGCTAACCACTGCAAAACAAAGATGCAAGGCAGAGAAAATCCCATATTCTACCTTTAAAGATGTGTATACTATTAATACACTTTGTGGCCAAATCTACCCTGTGACTTGTCTAAATACATACAATGTTGCTGGAATATAGTCACACCCTTCCTTATTAAATTTGGCTGGCTACTTTTGCACTATATTGCCAAATATGAGTAATTACAATTTAGGCTATGTGATCCTCAAAGCCTAAACTATTTACTATATAAAGCTTTAAAGAGAAAGTTTCCCAGGCCTGTTCTAGTAGGTCACAGATTTAAAAATAAGTATTTTTCACAGAGTGAAATAAACTAAATAGAAATAGGATAAAGTGCTTTGGCACTTGGGCAGTGCATGATTGACTCTGGCTGTGTTATTCAGTGAAGGAATAAGGATGAAGTGATGTCTGAATTAATTCTGACTGGTGAATAGGTGTTCTCCAGAACAGAGTGTAGTTGAAGTGCTTGGTGAATCCTTTTGTATTTATTAAATGGGGAATAAAATAATATTACCACTTTATATATATATATATATATATATATATATATATATATACACACACACACAAATTATTCATTTTATCCTCACTACAACTATTTAATTTAAGATTTAGTTGAGTTTTTCCAAAACAGTCCATATTGGGAAGTGCTTAAATCTCTAGAAACTTGTATAATTGCAATTGCTATCGTCTTAGGTAACCTAGAGTTAATCTTATTTGTATGTGATGTTACCTAAAGGTAAATATTCCTGAAGTGTGGTTCAATCAATGAAAACCTCAAAATAATTTTTAATGGTTATGACTGGGAATACCACTTTGTATCAACAGGAGTAAAGAAGCATATTGGAATTTAGTGACTATGAGAAGACAGTCTAAGAAAGCAGCTAACAGATGAAAGAGGGTAGAGAAGACATTGCAGAAAAACTAAGCCAAACCCTGACTGATTATTATTACCTAAAGTTGGGTTGGTGCTCAGACATTAAACTAAGTCTATCTATCTTCTATATTGCTTAAGTCAGTTTAATGATGTTTTTTGTTACTTAAAAGTAAAGATTTGCCCCCTCCCCCCAAAAAAATGATGTATGATATACAATATGAGTAGCCTTTTAAATAGAGCTGCACATCAAACAAAAGCTTACATCTGCTATTAAAATTACAATCTAAGGGACTTTGGAATCACTCTTAGTTTTGTTTTCAGAAAGAATTGGCATCTGCCAGTATAATATAAGCCTAATGACAATTTGTATCCCTTTCTGCCTCTTTGAGGATGCACAAACTTTCCACTTTATAATTTTGTGGGATTAAAGTTTTTTGTGCCTTGCTGAAATGTAAACACTACCTTAATTTTAAGAAAGGTCTCAAGAAAAGAGAAATAGTAAGGCAGATTTTCATGAAAATATGTATATCCATAAAGATGTAAAGCTGTGTGTGAAAGGTTGGGGTGGGGAGGTTACCTAGGAGTCAAGCTAGCTAAGAGGAAATTTAAGGCCAATAGGAGAGAGAGAGAGGAAGAGAGAGAGCCAGAGCCAGAGCCAGAGCGAGAGTACGTGCACGTGCTCGTGTCTACACGTGTTAGTTGTTGTAGGCAGTTAATTACAGAGTAGAAGAGTAATACTGAAGTAAAAAAGAAAAAAATTCCTCAGGGACTAAGTTGATAAATTCTGTGTCTTATAGAGAAAAAGAGAAATGCTATGATTTCTAAGTATATATAATAGATATCCAATACCTGCACCTGGAATTTTAAGAGTGCCATGTTTCTAAAAGGAACTTAAAATAATAGAACTTACAGCTAACCTAAAACATGTTTAATAATATAATTTAATTTTCCATCCTGTAAATAACTCCTTTCCTCTACGTGAATCAAAATTTGCTTTTATATTGTTATGTTTTAAAAATGTATCATTATTAGCATCATCACCTGATTTCACTTTGCTGAACATTGCTATTAAATAAATTATGGCATTGCATTCACAGCATAGGGTGAACATTAAATGCAAAGTTTTCAAGTAACAGATATAAAGCTAAGTAATTGCAATCCAACATTTATTTTTTAATGTTTTATTCTATATGTAGATCATCAGGGTGTCATAAAAAGTGCTACATAGATTGGCAAAGTTAACACATTTTTTATTACATTCAAACATTTATAAAAAGCAATATCAGCATTTTTGAAAGTTGTGAAGATAAATATTTTATTTATAACTATCAAGAATTCATTTATGAGACAAAATCTACTTGAATATTATGGATGACTCTTATGTGTACTATTAATATAGTTGAATTTTTATAATTTAATTTAGAATAACTACACTGATATTTACATGTGATATTGATTTTACTTGTCAGTTTCAAAGTAACTATAAATTGATGATCACATAAAACTTATCGCACAGAGTCTGATCATCAAAATCTAAAAGAAAAAATCCATAGATACATTTTGTTTTTGGATTCTAAAACAAATTGGCATGTTAAAAATTCTAGTAAGTGAAGTTCTTTAGCGAAAAACAAAGCAAACTTTATTAATAAGTTACAACATGGCTTTGACTTATTTGGTCAAGAAAATCTTTTTTTTTTCCTCTAAAGGACATAAATATTTATAACTTGGAACTATTATTTCGCAAAATAGAATTTGGGACATGTATGTTTATTGTTTTGTTGGTGTTTTTAGCCTTTTAATTTTGAGTGAAATTATTTTTAATTCTTAGAATTTGTTTTTGACGTCCATTGGCTCAGTTCTATTATAAATAGTAATTTTCTTAGCCTATTCTAGCCTCAATAGTAGGTTTGGTTCTCTTGGCTTAAGAAATGCACTAATGCTTTAAACAAAGGCTTTTCTTCATTAAGATAATACAATATTAATTCAAAGATAGATACTAAAGGCCAAGATTTTCAAAGGGTAAGAGGACAATAAATTAAGTTTTTTGATTTTTTGATAATTTTATGTGATTGTTTGCTTAAGTAGTTTTTCCAAATATAGTAATAATTTAATATAAAAAGAAGAGGTTATATATTTACACTCACATATATGTAAAATATATATAATTATATATAGAATTTTCCTAACCAGTGTCATCCATGAAAATGTCTTATATAATAATCGCATTATTTCTTTCCTTTAATTCTCCTCAAACTACTCTAACATGAATGCTGTTATGCCAAGACACATTTCAATATAAGTTAGAGGAGAAAGATTTAAGTAATTTGAGAATTTAATACTGAAGATCAAAGGCAGATAACACTAAAGTCCTGAAATTCTGAAGCATGGTTTCCTCAGTAGGACAGTGTCAATATAACAACGGTTCTATTATGGTCTTCATTCTGTAGCTACACATGAAAAAATATTTTCACTCAGAAAATGTCATGCATATTTAAAGGGAAGGTTGATAAATTTCATCATTTGAAGCCCTTTTTAGAAAACAAGGTTGAAGAGTTGCATAGATCCTTCACTGCAAAATAAAACAGCCTGATGGTTGGGAAGAGACTCAAAACAACGATGCAATGTCTGTCATGTGCTAATTGAAAATACATATGGGTAAATAAAAAAATAATTATTAGAGTTGTGCTTAATAATCACAGTTTAGTAAAAAATGTAACTTTTTTTTCTTACTGACACTCTATTCATTGCCCTTGCATTTCATTTCACAATGTATATAAATTTGTGCTGTTAAAAAACAAAAAAAAAACAACAAAAACAAAGCAAAACAAACAAAAAAACACTGTGCAAGTAGACAATCTAAAGGAAAACATTAACTTCTGGCCCTTCAGCTTTTGTGAGGATTAACACATCAAGGTTTGTCCTAAATGCTAATTAATTTTCTTTTTCTCTTTCCTTTTCTTACCATTGGTCTATCCAAGTCTCTGAAGTTCTTTTTATACACCCATGATAGGTTTATGCAAAATTCTACTAGGAAACTTGCAAATTCATTTCCATCTCTTTCCTTTTTTTATGTCCTTGATTATTTTGCTTCAGAGTAAGATACAGTGTTTTGTTTAACTTCATTTGTAATAAAATAAAAGTTTGGCTAGACATTATTTTTGGCATTCTATCAAAATGTTGCTAAATATTAAAATGAAATTATACAGAAATCACAAGTATGTCTATCCCGAAGTTCTAAGGACAGTAATTTTAAAAATAGATATATCATGATGCTTATGTTCTAAATTTATTCCTTTCAATCTCCTTGTGCTCATCTAGACTCTGTAGTAGAAACTTTAATGAAGATGAAAGCTGACATCTTACCTTTACTGCATGGTCTTTTCTCACATTTGAAGAATTTTTAACTTATTTCCTAATAATGAAGTGTTAGACTTTTTACGTACAAGGGCTGTCTGAAGAGTATCCAGCCATATAATTGTTCTAATTATACTGACAATGGCTGAATTTTTTCCAGATAGCTCTTATATGTTGTGGATATCAGTTATCGTATTAGTAGACTCTAAGTGTTCCAGATACCACATTCGGTCCCCGGTGCTGCAAAGTGAGCGATTAACCCACAGAGCCATCCCAGCTTCCCCAATATAGTATGTTTGGAATGTTGCAAAAAAACCTGTAACTTCAAAATTCTTTGCATAAGAAATTTAATAACAAATACAATATTAATGATATTCAAATACAGGGAAATGGAGAATGGACAGTAATAAATCTTAAGTTTTGGGGCACAATATATATCATGCATTCTGTTTTGGATTTTGTTTTTTGTTTTTTAATGCTGGGCTACCCTGCTTCTATTGTGGAATACAATTGTAGTTTGCTTAGCAGAACAGAATGCTATCCAACATAAATTAATAAAATATTGAAAAAAAACCACATTCTAGCTGGCTAAAATTTTAAGAACAACATATCGCGCAAACTGGTATATGACTAAAACACTAGGATTTTATGGCTCTATATTATATTTGTGTTTGTTTTTGTGAAAATTGCCTGAGGTTCTACAGTTATTCTTATTTCACATTTGAAATATGACCCTATTCTCCATCAGATGAGGAATAGAATGCAGAGTTATGTAATGAACCATGCAATAAATGCAACAAAAATAAAATGTTCTCTGAGGCTGAGCAAAGACACTCGCTCATTTGTCAATATAAATTTTTTACTGAAAGTAATATTATCAAGTGAAGACCAAATGAGTCTCACGGGATTTTCCTTAATATAATGGGGTAGTTTTCGGTATTTCCTAAGTAACAATATAGGAGGTCACTTTAATTCTTAATTTTAAAATATTTTTAGTAAGAAAGGACATCCACCCTAGAAGATTACACTGACTTGATAGATATAGTAGCAGTTTTACTTCAGTGCTGTCAGAACCACCAAGTAAATTTTATGTGTACACACACACACACACACACACACACACATATTTATTTATTTTTAAAGTAAACACACACAAACACATGTGTGCATGTGCACACACACACACAGCCTTGTGGGAGTCAACGCTGACAGAAAAGATGAAGCTTAACATTGTTCAGAGCTGGAGCTCTGCAGTTCCATGGGCCCAACTCATTACTTTTCAGAGATTGAAATGGCTCAATAACCCTAATGGATCACTGTTAGGAATTTTACTTGAGGGTTTGTTGGGCAGCTAGGTTGGTTACTGAGGGAATATTCTAGGATGATAAGAGATTCAAGTGAAAGAAAGTAAATCCTGCTTGTAGTAGTTAACACTAGTTACATTGATTAGATATTTGGGTAAAGAAAGATACACAAGGATTGCCTTAGCCTATTTCCTAATCCTTTAAAAAAAATTATAGTTCACTTAAGAGTAATGTTTTGTTTAATGTTTATACAACATAGGCAAGGAAAAAAAAAGATAGAGAAAGGAAGAGATCACGTAATCTGTACAATGAAACTGGAGAGGCAAGCTACAAATCAGGTATGACCAACTTGCAGCCCAACATGGCTTTGAATGAAACCCAACACAAACTCTTAAAACATTATGAGACTTTTTTGTGACTTTTTCCTTAGCTCATTAGCTATTGTTAGTGTTAGCATGTTTTATGTATGGCCCACAACAATTGCTCTTCTTCCAATGTAACCCAGAGAGCCCAAAAGTTGGACACCACTGATATAGATAACAAATTAGATAATATCCTAAAGTTATATACCATGAACAGAAGCATAAATTAGATAATATCTCAAAGTTATGTATCATAAACTGAAGCATTTTGTGTACTTAAGAGTTATTATCATTCTTGATATGAATAATTGCATTACAAAATAAGATGTTTTAAAAGAGACAGAGTAAAAATGCAGTGTAGAGATAGTCCAGTAGGAGATAGAGTGGTGTCTACTCCCAGCATAACAATGAATATGAGTCACTGAACTAAAAAGCAGTGCTATGAAAAACTGAATAATAAATCAAAGGCTAAATGTTGCTTATATCCTATTGATTGATTCATTCAGGTTCAGAGGACTCTACCTAGATGGGTATGTATCCTTTCTTTTCCTTTCTTAATTAAAATAACATTTTTGAAACATTGAGACATTCTCATTAGACACATGCCTAGAAGTTACCTTTTTTTAGTTCATCTTTAATAAACATTCCAACATAGTGATGTGATTGAGAGTATCAGTGCCAGACATACCTGTATTGGAACCTCATTTTGGTCTATTTGATGTACTGACTATATGACTTTTAGCAAGTTATTTAATCACTAGATCATTTTTCTTGCAAAAAGATGATGACTTTAGTATTTGTCCTTTATTTAAAATATTTTTAAATAAAATTAACCTCTTGAGCATAATGTAATGGGTATACATAAAGTTGTCAATCAATTGCCATCATGATGGCTATTGCTGTTTCTTTTTATTGCTTCTACTTTTTTTTTTTTTTTAAGGCTCATGGGATTTCTTGAAACATTTTTTAAACATAAGCAAAGGCCTTTCTGATTATGTTTTTTATTCCAAAATATAATTTCTGAGAGACTTACAGTTTATTCTGCAACCTAAGTTGCTAATAACCACAGTATTCTTGCTACATTAGCTTTATATATGAATACATAGCCTGGGTTCTTGTTGAGCTAGAACCTAACCCATTTACAATTTAAAAGTACTTGAAAATAATCAGTTAATTCTGACTCAGAAGCAAGAAAGGCATCTATTGAGTCTCCATATCCTTTCCTGAAACACTCCAGAGATTGGTTAACTTTCATCTTCCATCTTATTTTGCAGATTAGGACCAAGACAAAGATGAACTTGCAATAAGTGAAAACATGCACTCAAATTCTAGTAGAAGAGTACGAAGAAAATTTAAAGTCGAGTGTATTATTCTACAGTTATGTCACTTAAAGTATTTTTGAGCTAGTAAAGCATACATTATTGTAATAGTAGCATTTTTATATGAGGAATATTAAACAGCATTTATTTTTCTCTTTGAATCACATTTCAAGACAATATTTTCTTATGTCCTATTAATACATTGCTTGACTGCATGTCCCCTTTTGTGTGTGTGTGTGTGTGTGTGTGTGTGTACTGTATGTGTGGGGGAGACCTATTATTATCAAAAGGGCAGCAGCACTAAGGGACTGGATTTTTGACCTGAAGGTTAAATTTCACAGCAGTAATCACTAAGCTGCTTTCTATTCTAGTTGCACTAAAAAGACTGGGACTGCTGACATCTGGTACCTCCCTATCTAAAACCTTTTAAGCCACTTGGGGAAAAAAGCTTTTATTTAGGAAGTGAATAAAACTCTAGGTGTGTGTCACTTAAATATCTGAAAATTTCCTGTAAGATACACTGTTCAAAATGGTCAGAACACATTGGAATACAATGTTAAACACACTTCTTCACTTTTACATTGCTTTTTTGGCCTATATAAAGAGTATAAAGAATGCATGCACAGAACAATTGTTTCACACTATTTTGAAAATTTTCTCATAAAATAAACATATTTTGCTTTAATTGTCATAATCCTAACTCAAAATACAGAGATTATGCAATAAAATATTTTAATTTATATGCATAAAGTATAAGCAATGGCTCTTTTTGCTATATGTTTAAAGAGTTTAAATAAAGTGTTCTTGGTGTCTTATGTACCTAGTTTGAAAAATGTTTTACTAAAAATAAATTTAAGTGGATTTGCAAGTACTAGAAAGTATTGTTAGGAAGCAATAAATAATCAGTCAAGAAAATTCACAATGTATTTCCCAGTATAAGGTAAAAATGTTGTTTTTTCTTAATTTCACTATTTCACAATTAATATTCTATGATGTTATAAAGATTTTCCTTTTTTAGAAATATTTTTAAAAATTAAACATTTATAACAAGTTATAATTCTAAAGATAAATTTTTTCTAGACATCGTTTCTAAACTTTCAAGGCCTAGTTTTCCTTTTCTCCAAGGAAGGCTAAAGATATATATACACTTTCACTCTTTATTTTAACATGTTTTTTTTTTTTAATATATATATTTTTATTTATTTTTGACAGAGCGAGAGACAGAGACAGAGACAGGGAGAGAACTGAGCTGGGGGAGCTCCCCAGTTCAGCATATGGGTCTGCACGGGCCGGGGCTGGGATTTGATCCCCGGTCCCCAGCGCTGCAAAGTGAGCGCTTAACCCACTGAGCCATCCCGGCTTCCCCTCACTCTTTATTTTAAAATAACAGAATAGATGTCAAACAAAAATAACAATAAAAGACAACAACAAAAATAATTTTTGTCCTTGATGAACATACTATGACTTTGAAGAAAAAAAATATATGCATAGATAAATTACTAAGGATTACCAACAGAATAAAATATTGGGCAAACACCAAGTAGGGTATGGTCAAGTGGAGGAAATAAATCCAGCTATCGGCTCTTTGTGAGAGAGAAATGCAATTAATATGTGTAGATTGGATCCTATTTATTCCTTTAATCATTTACCTTTTATTGAATAGTAATTACATGGAAGTCTGCACACTACACAAAAATATCTATTTTGCCCTTAAAGTATTCACAGCAAAAAGTTAAAAGAAATAAATTTAACTTGGTCCTAAAAGTTCAGAGTTTAATTCTAGGATAGCTACTCCCTAATTTTAGAATCTACCAATCTGACCAGTCTTCTGAGATAGAACTAATAATATTTGTATAACACCCGTCCTCTTCATGGGTAGTTGTCGATATGAGATGCATATGAAAGGCTCTTATAAACTGAGGCATTCTGTGTACTTAAGAGCTATCATAATTCTTTTTTTTTTTTATTTTTTTATTGTTAAATTTAATGGGGTGACATTGGTTGGTAACAATCAGACAGTTTCCCAATGGACAACTCCACATCACATCACCCATGCATCCCATTATGTGCCCAGCTCCCAGAATCAGGTCCCCCTCC
>PVKE010032010.1:0-18721 GCA_004027555.1 Craseonycteris thonglongyai
AAAAAGATCAGAAAAAAAAATACACCAAAATATTATCGATGGCTTGTCAGTCTCTCAAGTTCACTTCAGTACAGTATAACCTTTTTCTATAGTCAGCTCCTGGCCTTGTGTGCCCTCTACTCTTCAACTCTCTCCCTATATCCTATCCCTTTCTAACAGTCCTCTATTTTATCCCATGATCTGGCCTTGACTAAAGGCCCCACTGGTCAGGGCTCCATTCCTCCTGCATTTCCTCTTTGCTCCAAACCTGCCCAGCACTAACTTCGGGATAGCCTCTCATTTCTACACATTGGCCATCATCCACCTTCCCCAAACCCAGAAACAAGTGTGATGGGAATACAAGATGCATTAGTAAGGGATGACCTTCAATAGGGAGTTGGAAAATGTATCAAATCTTTAACCTAAACCTCTGAAGAGGGGCCACTGGCCCACTGGTACTGGTGTCTCTGATGTGATCATGTGAAGCTGATATTGCAAACACTGGGGAAACTGCAAACTGGATTCATCTTCTACCAAAGAAAGGACCTGCTGCTGCTGGAGTGATACTCAGAGGAGCAGAAAGAAGACTGGAAGACAGCCAAAAGGCCACAAGAACAGAGAAGCAGCAAGTCCTTCCTTCCTCCTTCTGCCTTTCAGTCTCCTCTTGGCACCCTCTACTGGCGCAGCCAGCTGGAGCCAGCTAACAAAGCTGAAATGTGGTCCCAGAGGGGTCAGCACAGTACCAGCTCCTGTATCACAAAGTGAGTATAACATAGAGGGTGGGTTTGGGGCTGATAGACAAATGACCAAATAATGGCCACAGTGGCCCCTTTGATACTCAGCATACACATAAACCCTTCTACACATATATGAACATCCCTACAGTAACAAGATACCTATCTCTCTCCTATCTAATTACAAGTGATTATGCTACATATAAAGACATTCTCACTCTCTCCTGAAAATGAGGAGACACAATACCCTAACACTCATTCTTTCTGGGAGACAATCACACCATCCACCTCTCTGCTATTTTAGTTATTTCTTAAATTATATCATAGTCTGATCTGATTTTCTGTTACCCAAGACTAAATTTTAAAGTTAACCTCTTCTAACAAACCATGTATTAAGAGAAGAGGGAGAAGTAAGAAAACAGTTCATATTTACAAAATATATGCATACACATACATAACAAGCAGCAACTTATGTAGCTGCTAATACAATCCTCATACAAGCCACAGTTGATATTTAAAACTTTTTTCTACTCACCACTCTACATTTTATGTTTCCTTTTTCCTCAGTTAAGCACTTAGCTAGCCTTAAGTTTTTACCTTGCGAAATAACCCAAACCTTTATTTCTGAATGCTCAGCCATACTGCCTTGGGTTGCTGAAACTTACATTAACTTTTACTATTGAACATGTGAAATACAAAGAGGTGCTCTCAAGATTATCCTGGGTTGAAGACACAGTCCTTCCTACACTAACAGTGTATCAACAACCCAATTTTCCTTCATAATCAAGATCAATATCCCCATCTAAGAAAGCAACTCCCTTATTTAACTGTTAGTTCACTGGTCTGAGGACCATCAAATGTCCAACTGGAAGTTTCATTTTCCAATTCAATAGAACCACTGTTGCGACCCTTAAGGAAGTGTTCCTGCCCTGGAAATCAAGATCTTGAGATCAGTAGAATTCAATGTTATAGGGATGGAAAGCAAAAATTTTGCAAGCAGAGAGGGCATCAAATATATGGTGATAGAAAAAGAACTGACTCTGGGTGGTGAACACACAATGCAATACATAGACAATGTAATGTGGAATTGTACACCTGGAACCTATGTAATTTTTTACCAAACAATGTCACCCTAGTAAATTTAAGTTAATAAAAAAAATTCTGCAAGCAGCTTTTTAGTTATAATATTGAGAAGAGATATTCCCACTTCTATCCCTTAATTCCTATAATTATTCTGACTATGGAAAAGACAGCATCACATATTGGTCTCTGATTCAAAGCACATATTGCATCTTATAAGATAGCACCACATTTTTTCCCAGGATATTGTCTTCAAGATTTATTTTATTGTTTTGATAGAGAGGCATAGAGAAGCAGGGAGGGCACAGAGCAGTCTCCATAGTTGCATGTCATCAGTTTTTGACATGGTTCCTGTCCACACATGTGGGCATGGCCTTGCAGGGCAAGAACCTACTGCAGGGAGGCATGTCCCCCGAGAGCTGGGGCCAAACCAGGGTCCTCCCACATGGGAAGCTTACCCCAGCAAGAACGGAACTGGGGGCCACACCATGAGTCTACACAGGCCCGGGCTTCAATCTTGGACCCCAGGATTGCAAAGCAAGCACTCAACCTGCTGAGCCATCCTGGCTTCCCCTAAATTGACTGAGTCTTGAGGAAGACATTCCACTACTCTATTAAGTCAGATGCTTCTGAGTGACAGAGTATATATGGTGTGACCAGTGAATTTCATGGCATGAGTCCATTGCTGCATTTCTTTTGCTGTGAAATACGTTACTTAATCAGAAGCAATGTTGTACAGAATATAATGAAAATGGATAAGGCATTCTATGAGTCCACAAATGGTGGTGGTAGCAGAAGCATTATGGGCAAGGAAAGCAAATCAATACCAAAATATATCTGTCACAGTATAAAGATCTTTGTCTTTTTCCATGAAGGAAGCGGTCCAGTATAATCAACAAACCAGCTTGTTCCTTTGAGTAAAGGTGCCAAACAGGAGACCCAGTGTTGGCTTCTGCTCTTGACTAGTTAGTCACTCAGGAGTCATAGTGTAGCAGGCTATAAGGTCAGCTTTGGTAAGAAGATGATGTTGCTGAGCGTATGTAGAGCCACCATTTCAGACAATATGGCCACTCTGCCCGGGTCCATTGAGAAAGCAGTAAGATAGCTGGAGCAATGGCTGATTGACAATAAGAGACTGTCTTTTTATCCACCTGATTATTGAAAGCCTTCTCTTCAGATGATGTCTTTTAGTGAACATTTGCACAGTATACAAATATCTTCACACTCTGTGCCAATTCCAAGAGGTCCATCCACATTTCTCTTTCTCCAAACCTTTTGTATCGGTCTTCTTCCAATTTTGTCCTTTCAGAGTCCCTGACTATCTAACCAAATGTTAGCAAGTGCCCATGGATCACCACAGATCCACACTTCTGATCATGTTTCAGTCCAGACAAGGGAGACAATCAAGTGTGTTCCTCCAAACTATGCTCATTGGGAAAATTTTCCTCCATGAATGGCCTTCAGGGCCACCTCTCATTGGGATTGTAATGATGCAACTATCCTCCTCTGCTTGGTGCCAGTATATAATGCGGAACCATTTGTAAACCTGTCCTGGATGTTTACTTCTCAACCAATCAGTTGTAAGAAACTCTTTATAAGGCCATTAGTATGGACTAAGGGAAAGGAAGAGTCACTGTTGAAGGATTCTTCATGTAATAAACTCCACAGTTGTAAAGATTTCATCTCCAATTATATATTAAGTAATTTTATAAACTTTCAGTACAAAATATGAATACTGTAGCTACCTTTGAACCCTTAATAAAGTCAAATGTATTTTAAGCATTTTTATATTACTGTTTGACCCAGAAACATCTACTATAACATATCTGAAAAAATTTTAAGTACCCAAAGTCTTTCTGCCAAGAGCACAAACACAGCTGCAGCCGCAATGTCACATTTCTCAGTAGTGAAAATAACAGTTCCCTGAGACATAATCATGGAAACAGATGTTTAGGGAGAAATTTCAATCTGTTGTCATATTCCTTCATAAGAAAATGATTGAACTAGCAGCAGTTTTTGCAGTAATGTATAAATATAACTCCAGCAATTCCTACAAGAATTTCTTGTAGAAAACACATTGCCATTTAAATAATGCATTCATTGGTGTACTCGTATTATGTTCTAGAATAGTGGTTCTCAACCTTTTTCCACTTGTGTACACCTTTTAAACCCATTTGTATAAATAATACCTCTTGTTTTTGAAACAGCTGTTTTTAAATAATGACACTTTTGTTCAATGCCTACCTTAATGTAAAATAGTAGAAATGAGGTAATAAGGTAGGAAAGAAAAATTATTAAACTAAAAGCACAAACTACAGATTTAATTGTACAACATTTGTAAGACAGCGAAATATGGTTACTGATTATTTTTCGTGTACCCCTGAACAGTCCAGCACGCACCCCCAGAGGTATGTGTACCACCACTTGGGAACTGATGTGAAGAAAACACATCTTATTTCAGTAATATACTTAAGTAACATATGTTACATGTTATTTATAATGACATTTCTCAGATTAAATATATTTTTTAATTCTCATATGAATAAATTTTGGCAACAAGCAAAACTAACAGTTAAGGGCATTGCAGATAGCACCAGATTGCCTAGATTCAAATTCAGGCTCTGAATCTTACTAGTTGTACGACCTTGGGAAAACTACTTAACCTGTGCCTCAGCTTTCACATCTCTGAAATGAATCTAATAATAGTATGCACTTATGGTATTATTATGAGTGTTGTGAATTTAATATATGTAAAGCCCTTAGAAACCATGCTTAGCACTTATAGTATTGAAGACCTAATTGTTCTTTCTGAGGTAGCTCAACAGAATGGCTAGAGCCACACTGACAGTTTCTAATCTCAGCTGTACAAGTAACTACCTAAATAACTCTGGACATGTTATTGAACCTTTTTTGAACCTCATTTTTCACGTCTGTAAAATGGGACTGATAATAATACTTGCCTCATAGAATTATTGTGGCTTGACATACAGCACTGTGGCTGGTACACAGTAAGCTCTATATGAATATTTGTTTCTACCAGCAGCATTTGCTTACCCTGAATGCCAGTGAGGCCTGAAAGCCCTAAGATCTTAGTGGATTTTTAGGGAGCCTGTCCACCCCAGGCCCACTGAATACTCCGATGGGGCAACCAGGCCAACCACTAGGATTTCTTCTGCCCAAGTTCCCTGTCGCCTTCCAGGCCACTAGAAGTTTACATATAATTCCAGTGATTTCTAGTGTAGATTAAAACAAAGAGAGAGGTATAGAATCAGCTGAAAATTGTAACATATTTAAGTTGAATCCGGTTCTACACTGGAACTATTTTTTATGTATGTATTTTTTGTATCTAAATATTTATAAAAGTATTTATTATTTAACTTCTCTGATCAATTTTCTCACTTGTAAAATAAAAGGATTGTCTGAAAAAAACTCTCATACCCTTCCAGTTATAAAATTCTAAAACTCTAGCATTCTATTCACGTGATAGATTGTGTTTGGTGTGGTGTGATGTGAGAGAGATGGAATCTTAGTTGCTATTTGAATCAACTCCATAGCTCAAATACCACTCACCGTTGGTGGCAGCTGCCTAAACTGTAGGTCTCTGTAAATCCTATAATTTCTTGTTATTCTGGAGAAAAAAAAGACCAAAATAAATTGGAATACTTATAACTCACATGTATTTCTATGACTAAATTGCTATAAAACTCATGAATTACTTTGAAATAACAGAACTTTATAGGTTTGAAAGTTTCTAAAATCCTTACAAACCCAAGAATAAATTTTAAGTTTAAATAAGGAATATGTAAAAGTTCTTCACACTGTTAATATATTTTACAAATTCAAGATGTGATTATTTTTTTTTAATTTTATTAAATTTATTGAGCTGACTGCTTAGTAAAATTAGATACATTTCAAATGTACATTTCTATAATATATCATCTATCGCATTGTGTGTTCACCACCCAGTAACTTCTTTCATCACCATGTTTTTGATCCCCTTTAACCTCTTCTACAACCCCCTTCGTCCTTACCCTCTCAACACTAAACTGTTGTCTGTGTCTATGAGTTTCATATGTATGTTTTCTTGCATTTTTATATA
The DNA here is from genome assembly GCA_004027555.1 of Craseonycteris thonglongyai. NCBI lineage: Eukaryota > Metazoa > Chordata > Mammalia > Chiroptera > Craseonycteridae > Craseonycteris > Craseonycteris thonglongyai. The sequence goes on from PVKE010032010.1 coordinate 5,893, forward strand.
TCACATATGAGTGAAATCATATGGTTCTTGACTTTTTCTGTCTGATTTAGTTTGCTTAGCATGGTAATCTCCAGATTCATTCATGTTGTCATATCTTCTTACCCAATCACCTATCAAAGGATACTTTGGCTGTTTCCAAGTCCTGGCCACCATAAATAATGCTACAATGAACATAGCCATACATATATCTTTATGGATAAAGGTTTTCAGATTTTTGGAGTTGATATCCAAAAGAGGAGATGCTGGATCATATTAGGCTAGTCTTAACTGATTTTAGCTGAAGTGCCTTATAATAACAGAGATGAAAACCTCTGGTTATTTAGCAAGCATATAGAAGTCATAACTTCTAAATTGACATCAAAGCATTTCTGTGTGATAAGCTGTCCAAGTTAGATTTCATGTATATGAAGTCAGGCCAGTTGCTAGAAGGATAAGCAGCTTTACTCTGATGGTTTTGAGTTTCCACATTTGCTTTCAGTTCCTTTGCCAGAAACACATACTCCTCCCACCCTACATTGCCAAACCTGGCTAAATGTCTCTGATGTTTTTAACAGCAAGACATTGTTTCCACTGCCTTTTTGCTTTCTCAGATAGCAGAATGACGAATCTGTTGGCAAAATTTGTTCCTCTATTATTATGGTTCTCAATATATCATGTAGTGGTTAATTCTATGGTATTCTTTAAATTTTGGCTTGGGTTTTATCTTTATAGTAATATAGTGATCCATTTACCAATGAATATTTGGAAGACAGTTTCTGGTTCAAAATAGTACTAAAACCACATTATCATGGCTGGCATACTGCTTACAACATTAGCTCATCTCTTCACATACTCTGCAGCATCATTTTGACATGTTTCTTTTTAATCATATATTCATTGTATTCTAACTAGATTTCCAACGACATTTTTTCATATTTTACATGTGATTATTTTTTTAAGTTTATATTTCAATTTAGTACAGTAAAATTCAGTCCTGTGTGTGTTTTCAGCTCAGTGTTCAAGATGTAGAGTAGTTCTCTCACCTCAGAAAGTTCCTCATGTAGCTCCTTTTTGGTAAGCCCTTCCCCTAGTCTCTACCTCCTAGGACCTAGAGTGGCCTTTTCCAGAACGTCACATAAATTTGTGAGCCCCAACACCGTGGCCATGGACCACTACCTGTGTGCAGCCTGTTAGGATCTGGGCCCCACAGCAGCAGGTGAAGAGCACGTGTGCAAGCAAGTGAAGCTTCATCTGTATTTACAGCTACTCCCCATCACTCACATTATCCCCTGAGCTCTGCCCCCTGTCAGGTCACTGTGGCCTTAGCTTCTCAGAGGAGCATGAACCCTATTGTGAACCATGCATGAGAGGGATCTTGGTTGAGCGCTCCTTATAAGAACCTAATGCCTGATGATCTGAGGTGGAGCTGAGGCGGTGGTGCTAGTTCTGGGGAGCGGCTGCAAATACAGATGAACATTAGCAGAGAGGTTTGACTGCACAGAGACCATCATAAACCAATTGCTTGCAGACTCATATCAAAACCCTATCACTGAATGGCAAATGACAATTAAGTTACATCTGGTGACAGGCTTTATAGTGGCAAGTGACTTGATGTATTCCACTTTTACAATTGCATCTATCTTGTGGCAGGCTTTAATTCAGAATCTGACACTTTAGTCCACACGTGGCCCATCTATTATTTTATTTACCACTTCTATCCACGCCTCTTTCCCCACACTGCATACTTGTCTCAGTCACAGTTTTGGTAACTCCACAAGCTAACCCTAGCCAAAATGAGTAAAAAACAAATGTCACTAGAGAGCTTTTTTGAAAAGGGGAAAGGGGAAGCCGGGATGGCTCAGTGGATTGAGCACTTGCTTTACAGCCCTGGGATTTGAGGATCGAATCCTAGTCCTGGCCCATGCAGACCCATATGCTGAACTGGGGTATGCCCCCAGTTGGGTTCTCACTGGGGCAAGCTTCCCATGTGGGAGGTCCCTGATTCATCTCCCACCCCAGGTGTGCTTCCCATGTAGGAGGCCCCCAGCTCATGGGGGCGTACTTCACATAATGGAGGCCTCCTGCCTGGTTCCTGCTTTGCACAGCCTGGTGTCTACCTGTGGAGTGAAACTATACAGAAAACTAATGATGAACAACTATGGAGACTGCTTTGGGCCCTCCCCCTTCTTTCTGTCTCTGTCTGTCTCTCTCTCTGTCAAAAAAACAATAAAAATAAAATAAATCTTTAAACTAAATTAAACATGATACTGTCTTATTTTGGCTAACCTAATAATCTAGATATTTAAAATGTATTTCTTTCCATAGCAATTGAGTTGTCTCCAAGTGATTTTATGTTGTAATAGATTACTCTCTTCTATTAAGTTTTAGTGACACAAAGCTATGGTCATTTTTCATTAATTATTATAGTTACATTATTATCAAAATGGTGATGGTTTTTCTTTGATCTTGTAACTATTTAGATCTTTGCACAGGCGGACTTTTGTGTATTGGTCAATTAATTGTGGTAAAATATATGTAACATATAATGTATCATTATAACCATTTTTAACTGTATAGTTCAGTGGCATTGAGAACATTTACATTATTGTGCAACCATCACCACTATCCATCTCCAGAACTTCATCATCTCATAACCAAACTCTGTGCCCATTAAATAATAACTCCCCCTTCCCTCTGCTCCACAGCCTCTGGTAACCACCATTCCATTTTCTGTCTCTACGACTTTTACTACTCTAAGGTGTCTTGTGTATGTGTAATCTCACAGTATTTGCTCTTTTGTGATTGGCTTATTTCACTTAGTATAATATCTTCATATTCATCTATGTTGTACCATGTTTCAATTTCCCTCCTTTTTAAGGCTAATCATTTTCCATTGTGTGTGTGTGTGTCACATTTTTCTTTTAAAATATATTTTATTGTTTTTGAGAGAAAATGAGCAACAGACAGACAGACAGACAGACAGAGACAGACAGAAGGGGGGATTGCCCAGAGCAGTTTCAATAGTTGTACATCATTAGTTTTTGACATAGTTTCATTCCACACAGGTGGATATGAGGCCACACGGGGTGGAACTGGGAGCCTCCCACATGGGAGGCAAGAAGTTTTGCCACTGTGCTATCCTGGTGGTTACCAGTTATGCCACAGTTCAGCATATGGGTTTTCACAGTCGGGGGCCGGGATTCAATCTCCGGACCTCACAGACACTTGGATTGCTTCCTCCTTTTGGCAATTGTGAATTAAGCTCCTATGAACTTGGGTGTGTAAGTATTATATCTGCTCAAGTCCCTGCTCCTAATTATTTTGGGTATATTCCAGGAGTAAAATGGCTGAATCATGGTAAGTCTGTGTAATTTTTTGAGGAACCATCATATTATTGAGGTAAAACCTTCAGAGAATGATTTACGTATTTAACATTGTTTTCTATGTCATTGGCAGATTTATGAATAATATTTAGAAAATAAAATGGACTTCACATATTAATGGACAATATTGGCTAGTGGGGTGAATCAGAAAGAACCTACTGAGAGGAAATATATTTCAATGGAGAATTTGTAACATCTCCTTGTACTTACACTACTACTAGAGGTACAGTATGTTTACAGCATTGTTATTTGCTTTCTAAAATTCAAATGTCAGAGATATATTCAGAATGCAAGTTAAATTTTTTTTTAATTTTATTTGTTTGTAAAAGAAAATCTGACATTCCAAATATCTTCACTCTGAAAAAAGCTATTCTTTAAGTTTAATAAAATAATAATAATAATTTCTCCAAAGAGGACGTACAGATGACCAATAGATACATAAAAAGATGCTCAACATCACTAATCATCAGAGAAATGCAAATCAAAACCACAATGCAATACTACCTCACTCCTGTCAGGATGGCTATTATCAATAGATCAACCAACAACAGTGTTGTGAAGGATATTGAGAAAAGGAAACTGTGCACTGTTGGTGGGACCCACAAATTGATGCAGCTGCTATGAAAAACAGCATGTAGTTTCCACAAAAAAATTGCAAATGAAACTACTTTATGATCCAGCAATTTTACTCCTGAGTATTTATCCAAATCACTAATTTGAAAAAACATATGCAAACTCTTTTGTTTATTGCAGAATTACTCACAAATGTGGAAACAACTTAAATGCCCATCAATAAATAACTGGATAAAGAAGCTGTGGTACATTTATACAATGGAGTACTACACAGCCATAAAAAGAATGAAATCTTACCAACTGCAACAATATGGATGGAATTAGAAGTTATGGTGCTAAGCTAAACAAGTTAGACTGAGAAAGACAAATACCATATGATCTCACTTATATAAGGAATTGAAAGAACAAAATACATGAACAATCAAAACAGAAATAGACTCAAACTATTTCAGATGGGGGGGTGGAGGATGGGTGGGAAGGGTGAAGGAATCGAGAAATGCAAATTGGTAGATACATAATGGTTAAGGGAATGTGAGGTATAGTATGGGGAATATAGTAAATAATGCTGAAAAAGCTATGCATGGTGTCAGAAGGACACTGGATCCATTGGGGGCACTTTAGAAATTATATAGATGCCTACCCATTGCATTGTACACATGAAAATAATGTAAAATAATGTTGAATGTCAACTATTACTTAAATATATATATGTGTGTGTGTGTGTGTGTATAGTCACAGCATGTAGTGTACAGCACAGGGAAGATAATCAATGGCATTGTAATAGTTATGTAAGGTGTCAGATGGGAAATATATCTGTTGGGGATATCACTACAGAAGGTCTGTAAATGTTCTCTTGTACACATGACACAAATAAAGAAAAAGTAATTCTTTAATAAGTCATTTTATGGCATAATCCAGATTTTACCATAATGCTGTTTTTATAATTCTATGACAAGCAAATAAAAGATTTAAAAAAATACAAAGAACTAAATGTTTATTTATTAAGCTGTGTTTGTTTATTATTATTTATTTATCCAGCATTGTGCTACATCTTAGGAATCTAACACTGACCATTAAAAAGAAAAAAGACCCAGGTAAATAAATTAAGAAGACAGTCATCTCTTAGACGCCATAGTACTTCTTACCACATGTGGAAATGGTGCCATGTACCCATTAACTTTTGCCTGTGGAGAGACAGCTTTAGGGATGCAGGTACTCCTTGCAGGCTGGAGAGTTTAATTTTCTTAAATGGCAGCTGTAGCCTTCAAGTCATACTGTGCCCCAAACTACGCTGACAAGTGACATTCCTATAACTGACATATCTTCCTGCCTCCTTCCCTCTCAGTAACAGAGAGAGAACACTGTAGGAATCCTGTCACCCTTTGACTAGATCTCCCTTCAGGAGCTCACACAACACACACTATGCGCTATTCTACTTCGAATAGGAGCAAAGACTAAAAAGCTCTTGAGAGAAGCATCGACTTTAGCATGTGAAGTCTTAGCCTGGAGCCATTTTGAACCTCAAAGTCAATGAATCCTAAATGCCATCTAATCTCTGTCATCCTCAATCACTCTATTGCAAATCATAATCTCCCTCCTCCACCAATATTTAGATCTATCCTGTCTTTTAAAGTATTGCTGTCATTTTGCTGCTTTGTTCTTTCTCTCCCCAAAATTACCTCCCTCTGGTGGTTGCCTACCCACCCTACCCATTTTTACAATGCCTTTTGAAATGCTTCCCCAACAACCAACCAACGAAGCAAGCAAACAACAAGCTCTTTTCTCAAGGACATTGAGTTTCCTTTAGCGTTTTCTTCTTTGAGTTGGCTATTAGAAAGCTTATAGCCAATTTTGTGAATGAACTTCACTTCCATCTCTTTCTTTACTAATAGAATACCAGTTTTATTTGGAACATCAGTGTGCCCCAAACCAAACCATTTTGATTTTTCAGACTCCCTTAAAGCTAAGAGTGGTCATTTGACGTGGTTTTAGCTACTGAGATATTAAAAAGGTCAGACGCAAGCTGGCATGCACTTTTGCCCTTCTCCTTCTCTTCTTCCTGTCTATAACTAGAACATGATGTCTCGCATTAAAGAAACTATCTTGATACCAGTAGGTAGGAAGCCACATGCTAAGAATGTCGTCACAGGAAGCAAGTGGAATCCTTCCCTGATCATCTCATAAAGCTATATACCAACCCTGAAAGGCTTATTCTTAGACTTTTTATTTCATAACATCAAGAAATTCCCTATTTCTGATGGGTACCAAATTTATCAAGGTGATCACTTCATAAGTTACATAAATGTCTAATCAATATGTTGTACACCTGAACCTAATATAATATTGTATGTTAACTATAATTGAAAAATAAAAAAATTACTAAAAAATAAATTTCCTATTTGATTAATCTAGGTTGAGATTCTAGTATGTATAATCAAAAAGAAACCTAATTCTTGCACCCTTTCTCCATTTCAGTTTCCCCCACTGAATAAGCTTCCACCAGCTACCTCTTGTCATACCATTTTGACTCTAACCCTGTGGAGAAGAGGTTGCTCATCCTCTTACACCCCAAAGACCTGAGAGATGTCATATCTTCCACATTCCTCTTCATCAGTTTTAACCATTAATCTTCCACTCTTGTGTATAAGCACTTTCTTCTTCACGGTTCACACCATTCATTTCACCTAATATTCCTCATTGCTGTCATTATCCCATCTCCCAGAAAATCCCCCTCAATCTTACCCGCCACCAGAATTCTATAATCATTTTAGACAGTTTCAATATCAATATTTAACATCTTTTTTTTAAAGATGTATTTTTATTGTTTTTTGACAGAGAGAGAGAGACAGAGAGAAGGGGGAGGGCTCAGAGCAGTCTCCATAGTTGACAGCATTAGTTTTCCATATAGTTTCACTTCACAGGTGGGCATGGGGCTGCGCAGGGCAGGAACTGGGCCAGGGGCTCCCACATAGGCCCTGGCAAGAACCCAACAGGAGGCACACCCCAGTTCAGCATATGGGTCCACATGGGCCAGGGCTGCAAAGAGAGCGCTTAACCCGCTGAGCCATCCCAGCTTCCCCAATATTCAACATCTTAATCTTGAAGTTTCTTGACTTCTTTCAGTCACTCTAACCTCCAACAATTTATTCCAAAAGTCAGTTTTAGAACTCTTTCATCATCCTCTAAAATTTCATTATATCCATTTACAACAGGGGTCTCCAAACTTTTCAGCCCGCGGGCCACATTAACTATCAAACAGCAGTTTGGGGGCCGACTACACACTCGAGGTTCAAAAAAAAGACTCAAAACATAGATGTTGCTTTTAATTATTTATTTAATATTATTTTATTCAGATAAAAAGGTCTCCACGGGCCGGATGAGAGGGCCCGCGGGCCGTAGTTTGGAGACCCCTGATTTACAAGATCACCTCTCTCATTCTGCTTTAGGCACACATAATGCATTTCCCTCTGACAAAAGCCAAAGTTGCATGACCATCAGTGGTGTGGAACTCTCAGGAGAAATGAATATCAGCTAAGGGCCGTTTTTAAAATGTTCAAAGGGGGATGCTGGGATAGCTCAGCTGGTTGAGTACTCGCTTAAAACAGCAAGGTCTGGAAATCAAATCCCAGCCCTGGCCAAGGCTAACTCGTATGCTGAACTGCGGTGCACAACTGGTAACCACTGGGATGGTGGTGAAGGTTCTCACCGCCCACGCAGGAGGCCCCCAGTTTGGTTCCTGCCCTGCACAGCTCCACATCCACCCATGTGGAATGAAACCATGTCATAACTAACAATGTACAGCTATGGAGTCTGCTCTGGGCCCTCCCTGCTTCTCTCTCTCTCTTATGTTCTCTCAAAACATAAAATAAATCTTTTTAAAAAATTAAAAATGTTCAAAGAATAAACTACTCTCCCCACACACACATTTAAAAAATTAAAAATAAAATAAAAAATGTTCCAGTGCTTTTGCCAAAGGAAAAGTAGATATCATTTCAAGTGAGTATCTGTGCTCCAGGTGGAACTGAGACTCTAAAAGGGAAACGACAGGGGACACTGAAGAAAATAAATGTATCACAACACATGTAAATGGATAAACAGCCAAAGAATCTACAAACACACTTGTGAGAGGGTCCACTTTAAAAGCCTGCAAGGCCTAGAGCGTGTGGCATCACTTATAACACTACCAGTCAAATGAGAACTTTCTGGGCCCCCTACCCCTCTCCCCCCCCCTTTTTTTTTTTTTTTTTTGCCTCCACTTTGTGCTCTAACCTTTGAAGGAACAGAAGCTATGGCAAAAACACACCGATGGAGCAGAGACAAAGAGAGAAAAGATACTGATTGACATCTCCTCTTCCAGGTATCCAGAGGCTTGATTGAAGCTGGTCCTAACTGTGTGATAGCAGAGAAGTTCATTTCAGTCAGTTTTAGAACCATGATTCTTACAAAGAATTGGTCATACTGATTTCATATTCAGACTGTATTTTGAGACTCAAAGTCAACATAAGAGGGTCTTTTTCCTAAAAGAGACCAAAGGAGTCATGGAGGCCTGGTGAAGTTCTCAAGGGGGCGGCACACTACTTCCCTCACTTAATAAGTTGTTTTTTTTATTGTTTTTGACAGAGAGAGAACTGAACTGGACTGAACTGGGGGAACTCCCCAGTTCAGCACATGGGTCTGCACGGGCCAGGGTCAGGATTCGAACCTTGGTCTCCGGCGCTGCAAAGTGAGCGCTTAACCCACTGAGCCATCCCGGCTTCCCCTAATAAGTTTTAAAGAATAGTAGTCAACCACATAAAGTCAGTTCTTCAATTACAATCCTTGGGTTGGGCTTGTTAAATGACAGGCCTACGATTTTACATCTGTTCTGTTATTTCTTGGGATTTAAAATGGAGGGACAGGCTGAAGTGTTTTCAGAATCCAGTTTAAAAACAAACAAACAAACAAACCTGAAATCTTATATATATTTTTTTCTATTGGTTTCTGAAAATATTGCCGTTTTTTCCAGTGTTCTTAGTTTCCTCATTTTTACTTCTAGCCATCAGTCCATTTAAATCTTCTGTGTTTCTCCAGCTTGGACTCAAATTACTTTCCTTTTCAGCCAAGAAACTCTAGTGCATTATTTCAATTTGTGATCTCGTTTCTGGGGCTCAACATACTGTCGCGCCTCATTCTTACACTGATTCTGCTGTCTACCTTTTCTGGTTCTACATGCAGTCTGCTGAGCAATACTGAAGAAATCGTTTAAACCTACACCTAACAAATTCCTAGTCTCCAAACTCAGCTAGGCTCTTAGTACTGCTTTGAAAAACATCTATATATTTTCTTGGCTCCATTCCCTGTTCCACTCACTATGTTAGTTATTGAGATTCTTTGTCACTTCTTTCCTTTTTTTTTTTTTTTTTTGTTTCTGTGCTGCTTATTTCTAGCTCTGTGCCTGAAAGCATTTGTATTTCATAAAAAATACTGAAGCAATTTTTTGTGAACAAGTTCTTGCTTGCCTTCTGAACTCCATCTAAAGATTTATTTATACCTCCATCACTATTTTAGTCCCCTCTAGTTTCAGGTGGGGGTTATCTTCTTACTGGCTGAATTTATTTTGTTTACCTGAGTTCTGGGTCAGTGCATATGAGTAACCAGGAGATCTTGTTAAAATGCAGATTCTGATTCAGCATGTCTGGAGTGGAGCCTGAGACAGTGCATTTCTAACAACCTTCCAGGAGAAGCTGATATTGCTGTTCCACAGAGCACACTTTTTGTAGCAAGACTGTTGTTTGGTATCCTCTCATCTCCTTTTGCTTTACCATGTACCCTCCCTTCTTGCTTTATCTTCAGACTTTCTCTACTGGCTCTTCACCATGTAAAAATGCTTAAATTTTTATAAAACTTAGAGTTCAAAATCTTTTCTTCTTAAGGTGTTACTCTCTCACACCTTATCCTCTGTATTAGTTATCCATTACTGCATAACAGATTATCCAAAAGCTTAGCAGCTATAAGTAAGTTTGGGAGACTTCAGAACCCAGGTATGGCTTAGCTAAATCCTCTAGCTCAAGGTGTCTTGCAGAACTGCAATCAAGATGTCAGCTGGGGGTTGGGGTGTGCTTCCCGAACACGGTGAGGCCCCCAGTTCAGTTCAAAAATTTAAAAATAAATAAATAAATAAAAAGATGTCATCTGGGGCTATAGTCGTTTCAAAGTTAGTCTATAGGGAGGACCCATTTCTAAACTCATTCATCGAGTAATAATAGGATTAGGTCTTTGCATGTTGATGGGATGAGGGTCTTAGTTTCTTATTAGCTATTGGCTCAAAGTCACCATTGGTCCTTTGCCATGTGGGCCTCTCCAGAGAGCAACTCACAGCATGGTAGTTGGCTTCCACTAGAGTGAGCAGAGAGTGCAAGAAAGGATGAGCAAGACAGACTCCAGTTTTTTTATAATCCAGTCTGGGAAGTGACAGTTTATCACTTTGCTGCCTTCTATTCATTAGAAGCAAGCCTCTAAGTCTAGCCCACACTCGGAAGGGATTGAGCAAAGACATGAATACCGAGTATGGCTGTTTTATTATAGAAGCTGTCTACCATCCCTTCACAGCCAAGCCTTTTGAAAAAGTCAGTACTGCTGTCCCCATTCTGTCAAATTTCATTCACTTTTCAGAATTTTAGATTTTGGTTTCTTTTTTCACTGCTTACTAAAGACGCTCTAATTGTCAAGTCCAAAAATCGTTTCTCAGTACTCACTTGACCTTTTACTTAGCTTTCATAATACCTCTCTCTCCTGATTTTGTTTCTATTCCTTGGACCAAATCCTTCTCAATACCCTTTCCTAGCTCTTCATCAATGCATTTTTTTTTCAAAGATTTATTTTATTGTTTTTGACAGAGACAGAGACAGAGAGAAAGAAGGTTGAGGGCCCAGAGCAGTCTCCATAGTTGTACGTCATCAGTTTTTGACATGGTTTCATTCCACACACGTGGGTGGTGGCAGTGCAGGGCAGGAACTAGGATGGGGAACTTCTGCATGGGAGGCACGCCACCTCCAGCCAGGGGCCAAACCATGGGGCGAGAACCGAACTGGGGGCCTCCTACATAGGAAGCACACACCAGTTCAATAAGACTATGGGTCCGCACGGGCCCTGGCTGGGATTCAATCCTCGGTCCCCAGGGCTACAAAGCGAACGCTTAACCCACTGAGCCATCCCGGCTTCCCCTATGCATATTTTAGATGTAGATGTTTCATAAGTTCTTATACTTCATCTTCTTCTTGCTCTATGTGCAGTATTCTCATTTTCATCTACAGCGCCTATCATCACATATACATAGTTGTACTAGGCGAGGTTCTCCAGAGAAACAGAGCCAATAGGTCACACTATTATGGAGGCTGAGATGTGCTATGATATACCATCTATGATCTGGAGAACCAGAAAAGCCAGCCTGACACCAAAGGCCTGTGAACCAGGGGGCCACTGGAGCAAGTCCTAGAGTCCAGAGGCCAGTGAGCCAGGAGCTTCTGTGTCTGAGGGCCGGAGGGGATGTCCCAGGCTCAAGAAGAGAGGAAGAGAATTTGTTTTTGCTCTGCCTTCTCTTCTATTCAGGCCTTGGGTGGACTGGATGATTCTGTCTGCTGATTCAAATGCTAATTGCTTCTAGAAGCATCTTCACAAACACACCCAAAAATAATGTTTTACCAGCAATCTGGGCATCCCTTAGCCCAATCAAGTTGACATGTAAAATTAACCATTACAGGGGAAGCCGGGATGGTTCAGCGGGTTAAGCGCTCACTTTGTAGCCCTGGGGACCGAGGAACAAATCCCAGCCCCGGCCTGTGTGGACCCATATGCTGAGCTGGGGTGTGCTTCCTGTCCAGGAGGCCCCCAGTTTGGTTCTTGACCCCAGATTGGCCCCCGGCTCAAGGGGGCGCACCTCCCATGCAGGAGGCCCCCAGCCCACTTCCTGCCCTGTGTGGCCCTCACCCACCTGTGTGGAATGAAACCATGTTGAGAACTGATGATGTACAACTGTGGAGACTGCTCTGGGCCCTCCCCCTTCTCTCTGTCTATCTCTGTCTCTCTCTGTCTCTGTCAATAAGAATAAAATAAGTCTTTAAAAAAAAATTAACCATTACAACAATAATGCCAAAGAATTTTCTTTGGAACCCCAGAACAGTATTTCTGACTTCTGGCTATCCCACAAACACCTCAAAACTGAACTATATCCTTTTCCCAAAACATACTTTTTTCTTTTCAAATCCTGGTTAACAATATCACAATCTACATAACTGCCTGCTTGGGACTCAGGATTCACCTTAGCATCTTGGGTCTCTGTCACCTTCCACCTCCACTTTCCATATCTATCTTGTTTTCATCTCTTTAACAGCTTTTGTATTGTAGCTATTCCTTTGCCTGACCTAGAACCTTTGATACCTTCTACTATCTCTTCTCCACACTGTGAACCCCGTGAGCGTGGGCAGTGTAACTTGTTGACCTCTGTGATACTCGCTAGTCCAGGTAGGAGGGTTCACACTAAATATTGCTTGTCTGGTTGATTAAAACTAATATTTAAATCTGATTGTGTTATTCTGGCATTTAAAGAAGTCCTTAATGACTTCTAATTACTTATCTAAACATCTTAGTCTAATGCAAAAGATATTCTGTCATTTCAATGTGTAAATTTATTTGTCACATACAATAGATGTACTCAGATGCCTAAATTTTTAAAGGCCTTCAGTCTGCTTTTACATTTTTTTCTTTCACTTCTCTCATTGTACAGCTGTCCATTACCACGTCTTATCAATGTGCTTGCTACCACCTGTCTTATCTTCCTTTCTAATCTGTTTCTTCTCTGCTGCCATAGGCAGAGAAAGTAGGGACTGACTGAAAATTCAAAGGCCCACCTTCTGAGT
>PVKE010032011.1:0-18719 GCA_004027555.1 Craseonycteris thonglongyai
AAGAAGTGGGGTCTAGAAAGCTAGAGTTAGGTAAGAGACTATGGAACAAAAATGGGAAAGCAAAGCCCATCTGAGCATGACTGATGCTTCCTCCAGCCCACTGGGGTACTGAGGCTGTCCCAGCTTCTCCGCATTTCCTGGGAACACAAGGGAAGCGTCCTCTGAATCAGGGCCGTTTGGCTTTAGGGAAGCTGGCTGGACTGGTCAAGCCGAACGCTCTAGGAGCAGAGGAGTTTGGAGAGTAGAAAGAAGAGTGAGAAAAGAGAGAAGGGACTCAGTAAAGCCTGACCAGACCCACAAAGGCAGTTGGAAGGCAGTTCCAAGAGTGGGAATCAAAGGTTCCAGATAGGTTGTACGTTTGAGGACGACTAAGGAAGGGCCACTGGATTTTAGGAAGTTGCTTCTTGATTTTTCAATCATTTCCAGAGACACGCTGATGGCAGTGTGTGTGTGTCTGGGGGCGGTGTGTGTGTCAGGCTTGGGGACAAGAGCACTGTTTCCGGATCAGCAGGGTATAAGAGCCATGGAGCTGAGGGACATCTGTGTCAGGCTGGGGCTGAGGGACTGCACAGATTTGGAATTCTATTTTAGCAGCAACCGTCTGGGCGAGCGAGAGTTGTAGTAGAAAAGGCTTTGAGAGAAAGAATAGGAAAGAGCAAAGGAAAAAGAAAAGGGCGTTCTTCGTCTGAGATTGGAGGGAATTAGAAAAGAGTGGAGGTAAATGTGATACACTTCTATGAATATCCCTCTCCCAAGTCAAGACAGCACACAGGGCGTGACAGGAATGGAGACCTTCACAGTCAGTTGTTTGTGGGTCAGTCACTAAAAAGAACAAAAGAGCAGTAGTGTGGATCTGTTGACCTTTCTCACATGGTGCTATCATCTCTAAGCTGTGGTTCTCAGGGCCCATCCACAGGCCAGGGTCCTTCCTCAGCACAGTCCTCACATTTGGACGACATCCTATTGCCATAGAGCTTGAGTCAATGTGAAAGACCACTTTGTGCTGAGATTAGATCCTCGTCACTTCTTTTTTGGTTTTAAAATGTTCTTTGCTGAATATGAAACAATGATAGTGGATCAAAGTTTGGGTTTTCCCCATCCGTGTCTTTACTTAGTGAAAGAAAAAATGTGGGTCCCCCTTCTGCTCTAATACCACCACCATTTATTTTTCATGTTCCTGTTAGTGAAATAATGATTCGGAACCACTGTTCTGAAACTAGTGTTTATATACTTCCAAAATACAGGTTTTAAAACTGACTTTGAATAAAGTATTGTTGAGCACCCAAGGAAAGGCATTTCTGGTTTGGGCTCCCCAGACTGGCTTTACTTACAGTCTCAGACCAGCGTACCGCCGAATTCTGAATTGTTTCCTGTGAGGCCCACCTTAAAGAGGAGTGGGAACCCAAGCCTTTTTGACTCAGCTATTTCCCAAAGGACCAAGTGGTGACTGTTGTGTACACATCCCTCCAGAGATACCAGTGAATGGGTTTGTGATGGGAAATGAGCTCACGCAGCCCTGAGGATCCTGAATCTTTAAGCCTGGAAGGAACGTTAGCGTTTGTCTTGTCATCTAATCTGGATTATTCTTTCTGAGGCCCTTTTAAAGGGAGCAGATTTGCTCAAAGCCTCACAACTGGCTAGCAGGAGAGCCAAGATCAAAGGCCGTGTCCAACTCCCACCCTCTGCTAGCCCTCTCCCATCTCAGCTTGCCCCCTAGCTCAGTATTATTGCAATGTCCCCCTCTCCCATCAGGTTAGCTTCTAGCCAAACATCAGCAGCCTTGCTAGGTTTAGCAGGTGGCCCACGGAGTAGAGCGCCATGTTCTCCTTTGGAACAATGGCTATTGCCTCAGACGATTCATGCCTTTCTGGTTATGTGACTCAGAGCTGCTGCTGCTGCTGCAGCCTTAGACCCCTCCTTGAGGGGGCTTCTCTTGAAACAACCCAGGCCAGTTCCAAGGCCCAGGCTCTCCTACGTTCACCTCAGCTGCCGCGATTTCAAAAAGACATCCCTGCAAAAATCCTCACTGCCTGCTCTCTCTGCCACTTCCCTGGTTCAAGGCCTAACCCTCAGGAGTGGCATTTCATCTCTAGTGAACCAGACCTCGTGGGAGTCACAATTCTAGCAATTGGGACAACATTGTAATAGCCTTTGAAGCTAAAAGATCAGGAATCACAAACAAGAACAGCTCTAGGGCTGGCAGAGAGCTAGCAGAGTTCCCTTAATCCTGTGGCCATAGGAACATGGTGGCCCAAGCACCGTGCGGCATTAGTATTCTGATGGCAAGGGTTTGTGTCACCCTGAGGAATGAATGGAGGACCCAGGAAACGAAAAGCTTCACAGAGAAGATATTTGAGCGGGGCCTTGAAGAATAAGTTACAGGGAGAGAAAGAACCTTCCAAACAGCTCCCTGTCCCTCGTCACAGAACCACCTCCAGAGAGCAAAGCAGGAACTAGAGAGGACCATCACACGAGGAGTCGAGGACCCCGGGAGAGCATGTGGCTGCCCGTCCGCACAGTGTGGGAGCAAGTGGCCCTTCCTGACTGGTTAGGGCTCTACCCCAGCTGATAATACAGGGTGATCTATCTCTCTCCATGGACTGCAAACTGAGATTGAAGGCCCACGTGCTATTTAAGTTATTCTATTTTTATCCTTTTTAGTCTGTGGAATAATTTATGGAGCCCATGCTATGAAAAAATAAGGCATAAGAAATTAAAGTGTTAGCAGATTGACAAATTTGACATCCTATTGACATCTCTCTACCATTTTATACCCTTGGGTGATTAAAAGTACAGTTGACTCTCCGTTAACCGAAACTGATGCCAGCTGCTTGAGGTTTTGCCGGCTGCTTGAGGTTTTGCCCATTGCTTGAGTTCCAGTTAACGGAGCGTCTACTTATATCTATCCGGCGTCTATCAATCCCCATGGGTGGTGGGTAACTGGATGTCTATATTTCATGGTACATGTTATAATGTGTTTAGTTGCAGATACTCATGAGCCTGTTTTTTTAAAGTTCATATGTATCATTGAAATGAACAAAGACATCCAGAAACATATTCTTTGTGGGAAAGTACACACATGTGGGAATCTGGAAGACGGCTTCTCACCCCAGCTCAGCTCCTGGCACTAAGTGCCCCCTCCCTAACTACCATTCCCTTGGCTTTCTCACCCGTAGAGGGAAAGTAGTTGGCTGGGGAAGTGGGAAATGGACTTTTTCAGCTCTGTCATTTCCATGCCAGAATTCAAGGGGTGTCTTTATTGAACAGTCATCCAGAACATTTCCTTCATGTCTATCAATCTTTTGTATCATTTACTTCTGAAATCTCAAATCCTTGCTTTCTCAGGAAGTCTCAGCATTGGTAGTTCGTTGACGAAAATTAGTCAACTGCTCATGAATGACCCTTGTCCCACTTTAGCTATTGCTGAGGAAGAGCTAGCAGGACTGGGGGAAGTGAGCCAAAAAGAGTGAGGTCTGGGGGCAAAGAATCACCCCTGGGCTAGCAGATCATTGTTTTTCTTCAAATTGGAACACAAGGCCTGAGCTGACTGCACATGTGAGCTCGCTCACCCGGCTAGCAGGAAGCTGGGAAGGGAGGCGGCTGGGACCAGGCCCCTGGCCTGCCAACTCTGCGTAGGTTTCTTGGGGCCTTTTCTGGCTTCCTCAGTCCTCTGCATCAGAAGGCTTCATAGAGAGTTGAGGACCCTTCCTTGTGACCCCTCCCGCCCCCACCCCACCCTATATCCTCTTCCCTATTGTTGGTGGCATCTGCTGTCAGTTGGTGACTGGGATTCTTGCCATCACCTGGACTTCTTGGTTTACATGGATTTCTGTTGAACATATCAACACAAACTTGTCCCCTGACCCCAGCAAGACAAAGGCGATTCATTCAGAGGAACTGCTGCCCAGCTGACAGATGGGCTGGCCTCCTTGCCCTGCAGCCAGCCAGGCAGGCTGCTGACCCCAAAGGGGGAAAGGCTCTGTCACCCATTCTCATCCCCCAGTTGGCCACTTACTAGCAAGGGTCCTCCAAGAATGTTGACATTTGTCTTTCCTCTCCTACTCCTGCCTCCATAGCTCTTAGCACTGTTAGGACAGAGCTGTTTCCAAAGTGGCCTTTGATAAGGTCAGCTGGAGAATGAAAGATGGGCCATGCGGTCAGGGCTGCCTTGCCACAGCTGCTCGGATTCTACATCTGCAGACCTGACTGTGCCTTGGCAAGGCCATAAGCAACCATTTCAGGTGCTTTCCCACACAGAGGAAGTGCCATGAGTAGCTCCTTTATAGGAATTAATGGCTGAAAAGCCAAGTGCCAACTTTCTGGCTTATCACCTTGGGCTCAGCGATCTTCCTTTCACTTGTAGTTCAGTGCTCTGCTGAGGGAGAGATCTTGCCAGCTTTGAGAGTGGGCAGCACCCCATCAAATGCCCATGGCCCCTAGAGGAGGTCACATTGACTTCCAACAGGACACTCATGGGAGAGGAGATGGGAGGGCTTCCATCCATGCAGCTGCCTGTGTGTGAAGGCGGGAGAGTACAGCAGGGAGGTGGAGCTGCAGCTGAGGGGGTGGGATGGACCACACCGGCACAAACAGGCTCCCCAAGTCTGTCCATCAGCCTCCCTGGGGGTCTTGAGCCACCATGAGTCCTGAGCCCAGTTTGAGTAAAATTCTTCAGACCTTTGTCTACACAGAAATTCATAAAGAGTTTTAAAGGGTAAGTGACCCCTAAGGAGTCCTTTAAAGGGAACTCCATGATCTCAGTAGATTCATTGTCTTGGCTTCTTTGGAGTATCCCAACATTTTTATACATGTTATTGAGTGTGCTATTCTTGTACCCCAAACCACAACCAAGAAGGTCTACATACAGCCTGTTAGCTTGTCATTGAGAGCTAAGACTCTCCAGAAATTACTTTGGTGCTTTCAACTGTTTTCATAGGAGATTGCCTACAGGGCAGACGGTCGGGTGCAATAGAAAGACGTTTGAGTCACTGTAACAGCTTTGGGTGACACTGTCTCCTTGCACCCTTGCCAGTAGTCAAGGGCAGAATGTTTCAGGACTCAGACCCTAAAGGGCCTGTGACCACCATACCTGTTGTGCCTGGAGCTCAGAACCTTCTGAGTCGGAGAGCACCCTTGCCAGCTCCCCCACCCCCACCCCACCCCCACCCCAGCCCTACACTAGTAACCAGATCCTGCTGCTTTTCCCTCCTATAAGGACAGCCTTTTCCCCAAATTACACCCACCTGCTCTGCCTTTTTAAGTGTATCAAATGATCAGGGATCCCTGTAGTACAACTCTAGTTTGTTTAGAAAAGTAACATGAACATTCCCCTTAAGAAAAGTATTACTCCCAGAAACCAAAAATAATAGTAAGGGAAAACTGAATTGGACACCACTAAGGTGTGATCAGAGCAGCAACAGGAAGGAAAAAGAGGTGAAGAGAATTGAACAAAAAGAAAGGAAACCATGGCCCCAGGGGAAATAATGCAATCAGACTGGGAGGTGAGGAAGCTGTCAGAATGGAAATGAGACCCCGAGGGACCTGCCACACTAAGTGTTAAAGAGGCATTTTTTTTTAAGACTTGGAAGGGGCATAGGACACTGGACTTTTGAGGCAAACTATAGGAGGCAGAGGCTGGAAAGACTGGATTTGGAGGCTGAAAGTGTACCAATGTGGGAAAAGCCCCAAAGGCAATTTCATACTGGATGTGGCCATGTTGCCTCATCCTTTGCCTCTTCCTCTCTGATACCCTGAGGTCATTGGCACAATTCTATGGTAGTCCTTGCCGCACAAAGGCAGACACTGAGCATAACCGAGAGGACACAAAGTCTCCTTTCCAAGTTAACTCAATTTAGCCTTTCTGGTCCTGAGTTGACCAGAGGCAGGAATCACTTCATTCTGGATGCAGGAGCTACATCTTAAGACCAAGGATTTTCCCACCGGCTAGGTGTATAAAAGGTCAAGCAGAGAATGAATGTCCTCTCCCTGCTCCTGACAGTTCTGAGGTGCAGGGGCCACAGGCCTGTATGCTGACCCTACTTTGGTTAACCCACCATGCCTTCCTTCCTTTTCTTATCCGGCCATCCCAGATATGCCACTGCTCTCTTGGCCTGAGTCTTCTGCTCTTCACCCTCTCACTGACAAGATCTCATTTATCTGCCAGTTTCTTTTCCAATAAAGTATCATTGGGTTGCCTTGTCTGTCCCAGGTTAGGGTTACTGCTGGCAAAATCCAGCCTGTTGAGAATGACTAGAATCCTAGGGAGATACTGGTTACATTTGGGTTTAAAACCAAATGTTCAAAGGGTGCAGTGCCACCAAAGATTACACAAAAGTTTCCTGAAAGTTTTACAAACATTTTATAAAGAGTAAGATTTGGGTAATAATTTTCCTGCCAAAGAAAAATGGTCTCAAGCTCCCTTCTGTAACGTCCAAACACAGACAGAGCTACAATTCCTAAAACTTGATCAGCACAGGGGGCATGAACTGGCTCCAGTATTTAGAGTGTAGACTTCTTAAATCAGTTCCCCTTTTTGTCCTTACAGCTATCGCCCAGTTGCCCACCCCCACCCCTTCTTGACCTTTATGTTGTTGTTCTGGTCATGCAACTTACTGGCATCTCCTCCCCACCCAGTGTCAGCGCCGGTCCTCTTCTTCCTCACTTCTATCTGCCTACACACTCTTCAAAACCTGTGCCTGTACTGTTTCCGCTGGAGGCAGGAACTACACGTCAACCTGACATGTCTGGAAATTCAAATGTGTAGTCCTGAGCTTATTCACGCTGGGGACATCTGCCATTGCACTGTGACACATCATTGCTCAGCTGAGGGCGTTCACTGACTAAGACCTTGCCTAGGCCCAAAGGTGTGTGGTATTGGCTCTTCCTCCAAATCACACACTCAGAGAATAATGGGGCTGAGAATCAGCCTAACTGCCCTCGGAGAGCACTTGTCATTCCAATCCTGAATTTTCAACTTATAGCCATCACTCCCTATAAGCAATGGCTTATTTTCATCTGGGCAACTTGGGCACAATGTTAAAGTAGGCCAAGTATGACCCTTGGTGCCTTCTTATCAGAGAACATGCCCATAGTCTCCTTGGCCTCTCACTTTTCTCCAGCCATGTACTCCCTCCCCTGCCCCTACAGCTCAGGCTTGGACTGAAGGTGTCCGTTACCAGAATTAGCACCACCTCCAATCTGCCTGTGGAGAGTGCTTTGTCACCCTCCTAAATCCAGCTCAAATGCGGCCTCCTCTGGCAGGCCTTCCTTGATCTGTTCTGAAGTCCCCTGGGCGTTGGAGCTGTCTTTGCTATGGTCCTTGGCACTTTCTACCACTACCTGAGGAGCTCCTCGAGGGCAGGATCCATGTCTGATTCATCTCTGGGTCCCCTGCAAGGCTGAGCCCAGTGGACCTTCCGCACACTTGAAAGCATGGCTGACGACAGAGAGGCTCTGAACATGGCACAGCATGCTCAGCCAGTAGGCGAGAAGGCGCTTGGGCTGGGAGTCTACCTCCTGCTTAGGCTGTTCATGCCCCTTCCCTCCCCTTCCCACTCCCAACCACTCTCAGAGGACTTCGCTCTTTCACTGTCTTCAGCCAACTGTCACTGTGGGACAGAATCCTCTGGAAGACTTCTGCTGTTAACAGCTTAGAATGTTGCTGTTCCCAGAAGTCTTTGCACTGAGCAGTGGGTGGTGGGGTGGCAGGTGAAGGTGGTAAATGTGAAACCTTTCACTCTCCAGTGACAAGCACTCCTATGAGAGGATTTAAGCATGACAGGCTGGACAAGAGAGGAATTTAGGGAGTTGGGAGGGCTGTTTCTTGATACCCCTTCAACCATAGCCCCTTAGTATTATGAGTTACTTTCCTTTTCTTCCTGCCTGTGCCCCTTTTAAAAATATATATGTCCCAGCCCGGCCCACAGGAGCCCTTAAATAAGATGTAATCATTTTTATTGTTGTCATTACTACTACGTTGAAACATTAAACAACACAGACATGTGAAAACACATGGCCCACCCTAAACACATGAGCACTTGGAGGTGCCAAGTAGGAGGTGTAGATGGGTTCTGTTAGGCAGAGTTTTTGAAAGGAAATGTCCAGGTGAGTTTTGAAGCATCTGCCTCCCTGATGATGGGAACAGTCTGAGCAAAAGACAAGGAGGTGCCAGGTAGCAGGCTGTGTGTGTACAGAGAACGGCCAGTGACTGAAGAGAGGGCTCTTCTCAGAGACCAACAAGTGGAGTTGGTTAGATGGCAGGAGGCAGTGGGAGGGAGTCCTGATGAGGAATTCAACTTCGAGTTGCAATTGCATGTCTTGGAAAGTCAATTCAAGGAAGTGTCCCCTGGGAGCTGGAAGATGCCAGGCTGAGAGGAAAGGCAGGGCCTGGGGTCTCCCGGAGTGAATGGATAGTGCAAAGCAGCACGTGGGCGGGGTGGGGCTGCAGGGAGTATTCACATGAAAAAGGTGTGGGTGCTGATGGTAATGGTAATGGCAGTAGTGTTTCCAGCCCTTCTGAGCTCACCAATTGCAGCAGAAAAGTGCAGAAATATAAGGCCAGGGAGAACAATATCAGACGAGGAAAGAAGTCACAGACTTTAAATGCGCTGATTGGGCAACTTCATTTAAAATAAATATTGACATTGCATTTACTTAGTAATGTCAAAACTTAACATATGTATTATTTTTCTGGGTTGGGAGAAAGGGCCCAATGAATGTTGAGGTGAAGTTCCCACTTAGCTGTCTCCCCAGTGCTAGATTTGGGGGTGTTGTGGAAATCATTGCTTTCTCCCTGCTCATCTCCCTTTAGATGCCAGCGAGGCAGCAAATCTTGCCCCAAAATCACTTGTATGTGACGTGCTTCTCTTCTGTCTGGTGTCACTGAGCTCATTCGCTATGAAGTTCAGGAGGGAGATAACAGTCCTTTCCAGGAGGGAGATAACAGTCCAGGAGGGAAGCTCCCTTCCGATTTTTTTTTTTTCTCACCCAAGTCATGTTCCCAGTGGTTGGAGAGATGATAAGAAATGATTATTTACTTTACATTTTCTACATTTTATTTTATTTCATTTTCTTTTTAAGATTTATTGTTTTGAGAGAAGGTGAGACATAGAGATAGAAATAGACAGAAGGATCCAGAGCAGCCTCCATAGTCATACATTATTAGTTGTGACATAGTTTCACTCTACACAGGTGGATGTGGGGCTTCACAGGGTGAGAATTGAATCAGGGGGCCTCCCACATAGGAGGTGAGAACCATTACCGCCATCTCAGTGGTTACCAATTGCACCACATTTCAGCATAGGGGTTTGCACAGGCAGGGCCAGGACTCAAACCCCAGACCTCATGGCTACAAGATAAGTGCTCAACCTACTGAGCTATCCTGGCATCCCCTGCATTTTAGATAATACTTCCATAGTTAACTTTCTTTGTTTTCTAGAAAGAAAAGTAGAATGGAGACGATTGGAGTTATCACTCTTAAAAGTCTTGAAAGAGAATCCCCATAAGGTCTGAACTCCCAAGTGACATGACAACACCTCTGTGTCTTCCAAGAGAAAATTCTCAGCATAATCTTCAAGTGTTTTAAATTTATTTTTTTAAAGAGGCATGAACGGAGAACTCCTATTGATAACAACTATACACGCTGAACAACATTAACAAAAAAAACCATTAATGGACTCTGAAAAATAAATAAAAATAGGTGGATTCGAACAAGAAATCAAAACGTGATAAATGACCAATTTGGTGGCAGTGACTTTTCTAGAATGTTCCTCCTGGCTTTGACCTGAGGGTGAGCTGGATCATGAAACCACACAGCAGCCGTGGATACAGCAACTACAAGCAACAGCCCCCCTGTCTGCTCAGATGACCTGGGAAGGGGGCCGCTGCAAGCTTTGTCCTTCTGCCTCATTTTTATTTGTTCTTTCTCAGCTCAGCCGCAAGGCCAGATGCAGCCCCAAGACTAGGGTGACCAGACGTCCTGCTTTTGGCGGGACAGTCCCGATTTTTAACAATTTGTCCCACGTCCTGCGGTGTTTTAAAAAAGTCCCAATTTTTGGAAAGAATGCACGACAAGCTAGGGAACAGTGGGATATAGACCACATTTTTAATCAAGAACCCCCTCCCCCCCAGTCAATGGTGTCCCGCTTTACCAATGTTAAAATCTGGTCACCTTACCCAAGACTGCACCTTGGGCCCCTAAAATCCCTGAGAAAAAGCTATACCTCTGACTAGAGGAACCAAGAAAAGGGACCCTGCTAAGTGAAGCGTATGTGAGGGAAGTCCTCCTTTTTCTCTTGCTCTTGCTCTCTCTCGTGCGTGCATGCACACGCTTTTTTTTAATTTGTTTATTTGTTTGTTTGTTTTACCACTTTGCCCTGAGAGCCAGCCCAGGGCATGAAACTTTGGGACATCATCAGTGGCTATAATTCTGAGAGTAATCCCCCATCTTTCTAGCCAGGAAACCAGAGAAAGGGAATCCTGGGAGCTGAATCTTGCAGAGGAAAGAGTGGGCCAAAGGGATTCCATGTATGAACCAACATGAGTCCTGGGCTTACCTCCAAGCTGTGCATGTGCAGAACACAAACAAACAGCAATCCAAAGGCTTTGAACCCTGAACTGACAGTGGAACCACTGTCTACAGAACGTGGGACAGAACTTGCAGCCTGAACCTAACTGCTGTTAGCTTGCATGCAAAACAACCCAAAGCAAAAAAATCAACATGCTCTGATTTTCACAGGACCCAGCGTCTCCTAACAGCTCATAAAAAAAATGTCTAGACTGCAATATAAAATTATCCAATGTGATGAAGATCCAAGAAAATCTGACCAATTCTCAGGGGAGAGACAAGACAATGTTGGAATTCAAAAAAAAAAAAAAAAAAAATTCTACAGAAGCTATTATAATAACCATCCTTCATGATGTAAAGGTAAACACTCTTGAAAAGAAAGATGGAAGTTCTCAGTAGAGAAATAATAGAAACTATTTCTTTTTAAAGCCAAATGGAAATTTTAGAACTGAGAAATACAATATCTGAAGTTTCATAATCCTGGATGGGCTCAATAGCAGAATGCAAATGACAAAAGGAAGAGTTAGTAGATGGGGTGACAGATCAATAAAAATGATCCAATTTGAAGTACACAGAGAAAATGTTTGAAAAATAAAAATAGTCTCAGGAATCTGTGGAACAATATCAAATGATCTAACATTCGAGTCATCGTAGTTTTTATGGGTGAGGATAAAGATTGGTATAGGAAAAATATTTGAAAAAATAATGGCTGAATATCCCTCAAATTTGGTAAATGATATAAATTTACAAATTCAAGTAGCTCAGCAAACCTCAAAGATAAATTTGAAGAAGAATGAGCATCCTACCAATTCCTATCATCTTACTCACCAGTACCCTCCTGTTTACCTGCTTGGACCCTGAAGACATCTAAATTTCTGACCCTGAGGGGAAGCCAAGATGGCTGAGTGGGTTGAGTGCTCATCTTGCTGCTCCAGGGTCCAAGAATTGAATCCCAGCTGCTGCCCCAGCTGTAGACCCATATGCTGAACTTGGGTGTGGCCCCCAGTTCGGTTCTCACCAGGTAGCACCTCTCATGCGGGAGGCCCCTGGCTGAGTTCCCACCCTGCGCAGCCCCTCCACCCACCTGTGTGGAATGAAACTGTGTCAAAAACTAATGATGTACAACTATGGAGACTGCTCTGAGCCCTCCCCTTCTTTCTGTCTCTCTCTGTCTCTGTCTCTCTCTCTCTTTGTCAAAAACAATAAAATAATTATAAAAATAAAATAAACTTCTAGGGGAAGCCGGGAGGGCTCAGTGGGTCAAGAGCTCACTTTGCAGCCCCAGGGACCGAGGATCGAATCCCAGCCCTGGCCTGAGTGGACCCATATGCTGAACTGGGGAGTGCTCCCAGTTCAGTTCTCACTGGGGTGAGACCCCGGCCCAGCTCCTGCCCTGTGCAGCCCCGTGCCTACCTGTGGAATGAAACTATGTGGAAAAACCAATGATGTGCAACTATGGAGACTGTTCTGGACCCTCCCCCTTCTCTCTGTCTCTGTCTGTGTATCTCTCTCTCTGTCAAAAAAATAAAATAATAATAATAAAAATAAAAAAAATAAATTTCTGACCCTGCGGTAAGGAAAGGAGCATAGAATAGGAGTCAGGGGGGCCTGGGGATTAATCCCAACTCATTGACTCTAGTGTGAGACCCAGGAAAATAAACAAACAGTTCCCTTGCCTGGGCCTCACTTCCTCATCTCTGGAAAATCTCTGGGTTGAACCAAATGGCTTCCTTATTCCCTTCTAGCTTTAAATAACACCCATTATTATTATAGCTCCTATGTAGACCTTTTCTGTTAAAAAGTGATAGCATTATCGAAACCTAATGCTGTGAAACAAGAAACTACTTCTCTGCCAAGATTCTTCCCACCCTTTGTGATGGTACAAGTGACTGAAATGGAGATGCTCACAGAACAGAACCAAAACGGAGTTTCATAGCAACCAGAATGGAGGTCAGCTTTCCTACAGAGCGTTTCAAGCACCATGGGAAGGCTGAATCCCCTGCAAAGGGGAAGAAGCGCTGCAGAAAACTTTTCACTCCCAATAAATTCATTTCCAGTTCCCTCACATTTTCCAGAGGCGAGGGATTCAAATGGCACGCCCCATTGCCTCAAATTCCTAGTTTGACATCAAGTCTGCCAGTACATTCGTTCTCCTGTTTCTGTAACCACAATAATGACAGCCACTTGTATAGCATCTTATAGATAACAGAACAGCTATTTCGTGCATTGCATCATTTCATCCTCCCCACCAGCATCCGCTGGGGTAGATGGTAGCTACTGTTTCTTCAAAGGAAACAGTCTGAGAGAGATTGAGAGATTTACACCGGACCACCCAGCACTAAGCTGGAGAAAACACCAACTCTTCTGACCTCTGGTTTGGTCCTTTTTTTCTACCACCAAGAACCCGAGGCCCTGGTCAATGCCAGAGTCAAGCTGTGAGCTGCAGCTACCAGGCAAGGGGCCTGTTGTCCCATGTTTGAAGGGCAGGCTGTAGTAGATCAGATCCTCTTAGCTCATTCCTCCTGAGAGGAACACAGGATTGAGAATTGTCTGGAAGACACTCTGTCCCTCTCCTCATTTGCCCCTAGCCATGGAGAGGCTCTCTGATATTAGATACAGAACGTTCTCCAGCCCCACAGCCTGCATATGAGGCTCTTCTGAAAATATCTTTTCTCCCCACCTCCAGCCACCTGTAAATGTGCCTGGCTTTAAGTCACGTAGACTTGGACATTGGTGGTGGTTTCAGGTTTTGCCATTGAGGGGCCTTGAAGGGCTTGTTGCTTGGGCCCACATCTGCTTCCACTTGGCTCTCTTTTCGGCCAAAGAACTACTACTGTTCCCTGTAATTCTTGCATATTCGTTCAGCCTCCACTCCGCATTGATATGCCCTGAAGCCATTCTTCCATCCCTATCGCAGACATTTTCTGCTCGTTTATTCACACGTTGTCTCTTCATTTTCAGGAAAAATACAAAGTAGTCTCTTTGACTGTGATAACTCTGAGTCATTGCATACCATCATCCAGAACAAAAAGAAGTCAGAAGGTGAGTGGGTTCATATCAGCTAGCAAGAGAATGGGCCTTCTGTGTTTTGTCTTTCATGACTCATTCCATCTGAATGAAAGCTCAGTAGTCTTGGCCTTGGAACAAGAGGCAGGGATAGAGGGAGCAGGGTGTAGGCACCACCTGATCCCTGAACCCTTGGGGACATGTCCATGTGACATGGAATGGGTAGAAGGGACTGAGAAAATAGTGGTTGCATGGTGCAATGTGAAGCCTTTGCTCATCTCTGGATCTGTTTTCTCCTCTGTAAAAACCTCAAAAGGGTCACACAAGAGTTCCTTGGGACTGTGGTCCATGGTCTCACAGAAACCATTTCCCTGAATCATTGTGCTTTCCTACTTGTGCACTAGAACCTTCACCTGGCTTAGATGCCTGGAGAGGTAGAGAGAGGAGGCTTTGGTGTCAGACACGCTTAGATTTGGATCCTGCCTCTGTCACTTCCTGGCTATGTGACCTTGGCATAAGTACTTAATTGAGTCTCAGTTTTCTGTTATAAAAAGGGGATGGTAGTATTTATCCTGATGAGGTCAATGCCCGCCCCAGTCATCATCTCCTGGATTTCCCTGACTCACACACGGGATATATAGGACAGTGGACGGTGGGCTGGGTTGTCTTGGGAAGTCACTGAGTCTCCCTCAGAGTCTTCTTCCATAAAATGAAAATAGTAACCTGAGTGTTGCAAGAGGGCTGTGAGAGCTAGAGGTGATGTGTTATAATAAAGAGTTCAGCACAGCCCTGGGACACGTGGGTCTTCAGGTGGTGCTGCTGGTAATTTGAGGTTATAATTACTTACCTTAGCGGTCACTGTCAGGTGCCAGTGTCCCTAGAAAGGGGTCCCTGGGAAGATCGCTGTAGTCCTTAGATTAGAACAAGTCTTGGAGTCTGGAAGCTGGGCCAAAACTGGTGGGATTTCAGACAGAGAAGGTGGGATAGAGTGCCATCAGCATGCAGGCTAGGGCTGGGACCCAGAGGCAAGGGGCAGGGTGCTCAGGCAGGGCATGGTGCCTGGCAAGGACTTACTTCCCAGGGCTAAAGAGGCTGCTCCACACTCCCACTTATGCACCTGTGTCCTCCTCAGCCTTGGGCTCATGCAGTCTTCCTGATGGGTCCACGGGCCTCGCTCACAAGGCAGGCTGCTGGATAGGGCATGGCAGGGGCCTAGAAAGAGTGAAGCAACACTTGGGGACAGCAGCCTTCAACATGGGGACTCGGTCGCTGCAGAAGACCCACAAGCATAATAAACATGTTCCTTTTGGGAAAGGAGAACTTTTTGTGGAAGCTGGGCTCTGTGGGTTTTGGTCATGCTGAGCTGTCTAGCAGTCCACAGACCCCTTGAGGTTCCAACAAGAGTGGCCTGGGGATACACAAAGAACTCTATACCACTTTGGGAGAGCGATGAGCTTCATCTCCCCAGACCCTCCCTTCATCAGGAGTTTTAGTCGCACCCTCTAGAGAACCAGCTTTTTGTGGCTCTCCCAAGAAAATCATGCCCAAACCCTCTGCTAACCAAATCACACACTGTTCTGCCTCAGTACTTCTATTGGTATCACTGCTCAGCCTGAATGTCCTCTCCACCCATCCAGTTCCTACCCATATGCAAGGCCCAGCTCCAATCCCAACTGCCAGGAAGCCCTCCAAAATCTTTCTATCCCACAGCAGTGATCCCTTCATTAGAACACAAGGTTGTCTGCCATCTTTCTGGATGGCTCTTATTCTATGGCGTCTGTTAGTGTCTGGCTAGCTTGTTACAAAACCATCACCTACTCTACCTTTTCAAAGGCCATTTTCTGGTTCAGACCATCATCCCTGCACCAGCTCCTAAGTGGTCTCTCTGCACCTAGACCTGTCTCCAGTCCAGGGGACTCTTAAAATACAAATCTGCCACAAGCCCTTTATCCCACTGCCTTCAAGATAAAACATAAACTCTCCAACAGCTCTTTGAAGCCCTTCCTTTACTGGGCCTTGCCTACCTTTTCCTGTCATGTTTAACATCCCTGGACACCCCCCACCCCCACCCCTTCCACCATCACTACTGAGGCCTGCCCCTCTCTGGTCATGAAAAAAAACCTCTCAAGTCCTCACCAACACACACTGTCTTGGGCACTCTATCTGGAATATTCTTTCCCAGCCACCATGCCCCTCACCCAGCACTCACTGGGCCTACACGTACTCAGTCTTCGGGTCTCTGCTATGAACTCACTTACTGAGCATTGAACCCCACCCCACCCCCAGCCCAGTCCCAAGTGGCGTGCCCTCGGCACCTGTGACCTCCCATCACAGCTCTCCTAATTTCATCTTGCAATTGACAGATTCTGGCGTCTCTGGCCCCCACTAGACTATAAGCAATAGCAAAGCATGAACATCTGCACACTTCAGTGCTATATCCTGTGTCTGCCTTTGGTAGATGCTTAAATAATTTTTCAATGAAAAGGAGAATAAATCTGTACATCCAAATTCTTAAGGGTATACAACCAGTTCTTCTGTTTCTCTGTACTCCCTTTGGTGCCTGATTTAGGATCCTCTGCATTCTAGGTGCAAAGGAAAAGAGGTGACTTTTTAGCAAAAAGACCTCGTTGTTTAAATACAGTAGACTCACTGTTAACCAAAACTCAAGCAGCTGGCACTCCCAAGCAACCGGCATTTTGCCCATTGCTTGAAAGTGCTGGTTGCTTGAATTCTGGTTAACGGAGATTCTACTTTTATCTGGCATCAACCAATCCCCATGGGCGCCAGTTAACTACTGTAATTTGCTCCTCTGTTCTTGAAGTGTTCCCCTCTCCAGACTGAGTGCTTTTTTATCTGAGTGCTAGCAGGAGTACATCGGCCTCTGTAGGTGCTGGACAAGCCGGGTCCCTGGCCAGGATTGGGAGACCCACAGAATTCAACGCCTCCAGAACCTGAATAGGCCACTTATCAAGGAGAAGCACGAAAAAGCCTTGATAATAGAATTACCACATGGCCCAGCAAACCCTCTGCTGGGCATCTACCAAAAAAAAACTTGAAAACCTTAATTTGCAAAGATAGATGTACCCCAATGAGCATTGCTGCACTGTTCACAGTGGCCACGTTGTAGAAACAACCAAAGTATCCTTTGGTAGATGACTGGATAGACAATATATTGTAGAATTGTACACCTGGAACCTATGTGATTTCTATCAGCCAATGTTACCTCTATAAGTTTAACAATTAATGGGGGCTGAGGGGCTGAGAAAGCCTTGGTGGAGTCCAGAAACTCAAATTCTAGCCTTGGCTCCTCGATCAGCTACCTGACCACAGGCAAATCACTTAGCAAATCTGGAGTTTGATTCCTTCATTGGTAAAATGTGGTAAGGGGAAGGACCAATAATTTATCTGTACTTACAGTTCTGAGTTATCAATCTGTGAAAAACATGTCACCACATCCTCATCAGAGGTGAAAAAGAATCAGGTTGTTTTCGTACTAAAGATCAGGACATCCATATCATTTCAAAATAGGCAAGTGTTTTGTAATAATCTCACACATTATATGGGACTTTCAACTTGGAAGTGAGCTTTCATAACTTTTATTCTTTTATTCTTTTTTATTTTTCTGAGAGAAAATGAGAGAGAAAGAGAGAGAGAGAGAGAGAGAGAGAGAGAGAGAGAGAGAGAGAGAAGGGGGAAGGCCCAGAGCAGCCTCCATAGTTGTACATCATTAGTTGTGACATAGTTTCACTGCACACAGATGGCTATGGAGCCACACAAGGTGGAAATTGAGCCAGGGGCCTCCTACATGGGAGGCTACAACCTTCACCCCAAAGCCATCCTGGAAGTTACCAGTTGTGCTGCAGCTCAGCAGATGGGTTTACTGCCCAGGGCCGGGAATCAAACCCTGGACCTCACAATTGTGAGGCAAGCTCTCAACCACTGAGCTATCCCAGCATCCCTAATTTTTGCTCTTTTAATAACTGTGGCAGAAGCAACAGTATGGGTAAGTCAATATTTGTTCTTCCACCACTTCCCTATCAACTATTAGAAATGGCTATATGCCCAGTTAAAAGCTATAGTCTCCAGTCATCCTTGCAGCTAAAATGACCAAAGTCAAGTTCTAGCCAATTAAATATGAGCAGAAGCATCCAGGAAACCTCCTTGAAGGAAAAGGATACACCTCTTGCCCCTTTTGCTTTTATTTTCTGCTGGCTGAATGATAGAAGATGTTGGAAAGTTGGCAGCCATGGTGAACCATAAAGTAATGCGTTAACAATGGTGGAGTAACAAGATAAAAGGAACGTGGGTCTCTGACACATGGCACACTATCCCAGCCCTGGGCTATCGTTCTATTTTAGTTTTTCTGTTACATGTAATGAAACCTAATTCTAATTGATAAAATAATTACCTATTTTATGTAAGACCCCGTGCTAGATGCTGCTAGGGATGCAAAGGTATGTAGGGTGTCAATACACTAAGACTTGGGCAAGAAGGTTCTGTCTGGATATGAAAGAAATGCTAAGAAAGGTTTGGCTTGGCAAGACCGTGTGGACTTGAAGAGGAATCATGGGCAATGAGGCCAGAAAATATGATGGAAAGAGTTTGAATGCCAGGCTAATGAGGTTGGACTTGATCCTATGACAAGAAAACAGAGCAAATAACCTTCCCCAAATTTGCAAATGAAGAAATTCAGACCTCAGCTACTTACAGGATGTGTCCAAGGTCACCCAGCCAGGGAGTGGCACAGACAAACTTAATTCTCCCGACATTTGGCCCAGTGCCATCCCACAGTTTGGTGCTACCTTTAGGAGAACCTGGGCAGAGAGAGTAGGAATGGAGGTTTTGCACTTTGACACAACTAGGACACTAGACTGTGTTACCCCCACCCCCACCGCCAACACCACTTCCACACCTCTAAGAGGAAGTTTCAGGGGTTTTGAGAAGTCTAGGGCAGGGGTGGCCAACTTTTCTGTATATAAGATCTACTTTTTATCTTAAAAGTGTGTCACGATCGACTTGTTGTCATAGGCGTAGTCTAAGGGGGAAGAAGGGGTGTGAAATGCATACTATGTTTATACACTGTGTTTCAGTATAAGGTGCATTCCAGCGAGGTATGGGTAGATAAGTAAAATATATGTTCAAAACTATT